>JAEHOD010000192.1:0-48050 GCA_016834595.1 Chlamydomonas schloesseri | reverse complement strand
GCATTTTTCGCCTCCATGCACTTGTTTCCTTCTTGCCAACCCACGCTGCCTTGTACTTTTAGCCTGGTGGCCAACGGCCTCCGCTATAACTAAGCTGAGCTGTAACCGTACCGAGGTGCTGAACCAGGCTGAGAGGGGGCCAGGTTTCGACGCTGACAAATGGCACTTACCACTGCAGAGAGCCCACACACACGCGCAGAGCGAGCGCGAGCCACACGGGGCAAGAACCAGCCACAACAGCCACGACCCGCACGCGCGAGCAGCGCGCGAGGGAACAAACCGCAGAACGGCTGACCACAGAACACGAGGCCACAGCGCGCGCCCAGACGTGGCGCCGCAACACTCAAGACAACCCCCCAACGGCACCCCGTGGCCCTCGACTCGGATTCCCGACAGCAAACTCTTTTTGTGCTGTCGGGAATCCGATCGAGGCCACGGTGCCGCGCAAAGGCAAATGCAAAAGCCTGTGGGCCACGCGGCTGACAGTGTGACAGTCGCAGCATTAAGAGGCCACGGTGTCTCTCTGAACGAGTGTGCTTAGGCTGATGGCGACAAGCTGTCCGCTCCAGCCCACCCACCTCGGGTCCGCTGCCCACACCTCCAGCGCCGCCGCCGCCATCGTGGCTGGTGCCAGCCGCGGCAGCCGTGAAGGCGGCGCCGCGGCGCCAGGACCAGGAGCGTCGCCGCCGTCTCCGTTGCCGCCGTCGGAACCAGGTTGGTAGCCCCCGGCCTCCGTCCCTGTCGCTATGCCACAGGCCGCCCGGGCTGTCGGTTTCCTTGAGTTCGGCGTCCCCTGCCCCGCACTACAAGCTGCATGCCTGGCCGTTTCAGGTGCGCGCAGCTGTGGCGGCGCCCGCTGCACCTCGCCGTCATTTCCCTCAGCAATGGGCTCCAGTCCACGAGGTTGCGGTTCCGGTGCGCCGTGCGTCTGCTGCGAACCGGCCTGGGACTGTGACCTGCGTGTTGGGTACCTGTGCGAGGTTGACGGCTGCACTGGTGGTGGCGCCGGCGCTGCACGCCCACGGGCTCTGCCGCAACGAGGCTGGCCCTCCTCGTCCACATCGTTGATGTACCAAAACCGCTTGCCTGCCGAAATCTGCGGCTTGCCGTCAGTCCAGCAGGCCCGTCCGGGCGCTTGGACGGACGGCTATCCACCGAGGCAGCCGGATCATCGCCATCGGCCGCAGGATTCTGCGAATCCCACGCATTGTGACGTGATGTAAATCTTCATGAAGCCTAGGAATAACACACTGTTTGCTTGTCACATGACGCACGCACAGTGTCGACCCTTTCCCTTGTGCTTTTATAACATATACACGCACACACACTGCTCTGCTCGCACCACCCTCGTCTCCATTGCCCTCAAGTGCGTCGACGCCGCCGCCGCCAACACCAGGGGCAGGAGGGCCGCCGCCGCCACCCGCCGTAGCACCACCAGCGTCACCATCGTCATTGGCCACAGTATCCTGCAAGATGCCCATGCGCATAGGACTTAGCTTTACTGATGCTTCATGATATCAACATATGACACACACAGGCTGCTTGCGCATTGCGACTGACGCCACCATGCTTGATGCTCTGCTCGAACCCACCTCGGCTCCATGGCCCTCAAGTGCGTCATCGCCGCCGCCGTCAACACCAGGGGCAGGAGGGCCGCCGCCGCCGCCGCCACCACCGTTAGCACCACCAGGGCCGTGCAGCCCTCCACCTCCCACTCCGCCCCTGCCACCTGCGCCACTGGCCGGCGCCGCCTCCATGGCATCACCAGGTGGCGGGGCGTGGCCCCGGCGCACAGGCGCGGTGGCGGCCGGCAGTGTGCGCCTGCTTTGCAATACGCATCACGGGGTGGGCGGGGGGTTGTGCATGACATTTACGAGAACCACTTGCGATGGGGGCAACCCGAAAGGCAGAGGCCACTGTGCCGCACGAGCACATACAGGTGCACTGTGCCTACCTGCTCGGGGGCAGCCGCAACGGATCCCGCCCTGCCAACAGGGGCTGTCGTGGCAGGGGCGCCTCCAGCGGCCGTTCCGTCTTGCCCCACGCCATCCTGACGTCCGTGCGCTTGCGCTTTCCGGCAGCCTGGGAGTTGCAAAGCGTTGTAGCGCAACTATTGCGATGGGCTACCAGCAAATGTGGAAAGCGAGAGTCCACTGTGCCGCACAAGCACATACATGTGCACTGTGCCTACCTGCTCGGGGGCAGCCCCGATGACGCCTGCCACGCCACCAGAGGCTGTCGCGGCGGTAGCGCCTCCAGCGGCCGTTCCGTCTTGCCCCACGGCCATCTCAACGTGTTTGCGCTTGCGCTTTCCGGCAGCCTAGGGGTTGCAAAGTGGTGATTGCAATGGGGTACCAGCAAATGTGGAAAGCGGAGAGTCCACTGTGCCGCGCGAGCACATACAGGTGCACTGTGCCTACCTGCTCGGGGGCAGCCGCAACGGATCCCGCCCTGCCAACAGGGGCTGTCGCGGCAGGGGCGCCTCCAGCGGCCGTTCCGTTTGGCCCCGTGGCCCTGCGAGCGTGTGCGCGCTTGCCCGCTCCGGCACTCTGCAAAAGATATGACGGATGTATGTTTCCTTTATGACTCGATCCGCAATGGCAAACGCTGCGTCGGCCCCGACGATACTCACCGGGATGACTGCAGCGCCCGTCATGGCGTCCGCCCCAGATGCCACCGTGTCATCTCCAGCGGCCGCCCTGGTACGCGCGCTGCGCCGAAGTTTACCGGGGGCCTGCAAATGCCCAGATGTTGTGGCATGCGTGCTCTGATTCATCCAAGTAGCGGCGGTAACGCACCTGCCCAGCGCTGGCACCCGCCGCCACCTCTGCATGCGCAGTCGGCTCGACGGAGGTGAGTGGCCCCTTGCCATCTGGAGCTGTGTCCGCCTGCAGAGTAGGGATGAACATTCAGTTCACATCAAACACATAGAGCCTCAGCCTCCGCTGCCATCAGCCCTCCACTTACCGCCACGTCAGCCTCGCCGTCGTCCGGGTCGTCATCCTCACCCTGCTCTGCCTTCGCACACATCGCAAGTGCGCTCCCAACCTCATAGCCAGGAAGCACGAAAAGATTCCGCACAGCTTTCAGCAGGTCGAGCTTCTTTTGCCAGCATACGTTGTTTGTTGCCTCGAACCACAGTGCATCGTACACGAGAGCCTTGAGGAAGGGGGATGAGTCGACGTACCAGATGAGCGTGCGGCACGCGTCCAGGCACCTGTCCTTACTCCACTTGTGGGGGTTGGAGTTGAGAAGCACGTTGACGCGAAGCTGGTACCCCTGCACAGGCACGAAATTGCGGTGTCTTGGTCCCGTTCCTGTACAGTGGCCGGTATCAGACACCTTTGCATACACATGAGCAGACAATGTGCGCACACTACGCACCGGGGACCGAGCGATGCCTGCCGCGCCCTGCTCTCCAGTTCCATCTCCATCTCGCATAGCTGCACCAAACTGTGTGCCGAGGTAATGACGGGGCCACCGCAATTTACATCGGGAGAAAATAGGTCACAAGCTGGTAACTTTGCCTGGCGGCAATGGAGAACAACTACATCCGCCACCCACCTCGGCTCCGCTGCCCACACCTCCAGCGCCACCGCCGCCATCGTGGCTGGTGCCAGCCGCGGCAGCCGTGAAGCGCGGCGCCACGGCGCCAGGACCAGGAGCGTCGCCGCCGTCTCCGTTGCCGCCGTCTGCGTTGCCACCGCCGCCATTGGCACCAACAGGGCTGCGCAACCCTCCACCTCCCGCTCCGCCACCACCTCCACCCCCATCTGCGGCGCTGGCCGCCGCCGTCGCCATGGCCCCGCCAGGTGGTGGGGCACAGCCGTGGCCGACAGGCCTGGCGGCAGCGGCAGTGGCGGCGGCGGTGGCGGCGGCGATGGTGGCGGCGTGAGCCTGCAATACGGAAACACGTAACATGGCGGGCGAAGGCATGTTTGAAGCGCAGGCGGCGCGCAAAGGCAAGTGCAAAGGCCTGTGGGCCACGCGGCTGACAGTGTGACAGTCGCAGCATTAAGAGGTCAAGGCGCATCTCTGAACGAGTGTGCTTAGGCTGATGGCGACAAGCTTTCCGCTCCAGCCAAACCCACCTCGGCTCCGCTGCCCACACCTCCAGCGCCGCCGCCGCCATCGTGGCTGGTGCCAGCCGCGGCAGCCGTGAAGGGCGGCGCCGCGGCGCCAGGACCAGGAGCGTCGCCACCGTCTCCGTTGCCGCCGCCGCCATTGGCACCACCAGGGCTGCGCAACCCTCCACCTCCCGCTCCGCCGCCACCTCCACCCCCATCTGCGGCGCTGGCCGCCGCCGTCGCCATGGCGCCGCCAGGTGGTGGGGCGCAGCCGTGGCCGACAGGCCTGGCGGCAGCAGCAGTGGCGGCGGCGGTGGCGGCGGCGTGAGCCTGCAATACGGAAACACGTAACATGGCGGGCGAAGGCATGTTTGAAGCGCAGACGAGTGCGTTTAGGCTGATCTTACATATGACCATGGTTCGGATTGACTGCGCACAGACTCCTACCTTAGTTCGCCGGCTGCTGTCACGATCCCAAAAGGCCACCAGCTGCTGCACTTTGCCGGCTTCCCCCGCAGTGCCAGGGCCAGCCACAGCGTGGCAGGGGCCAGCTCCAACGGCCGGCTCGCGCACTGCACCAGCAGCTGCAGCATCGTCTCCCGTGACCGGTCTCCCGCCGCCCGCGCGTCTGTATTTGTCAAACTGCGCACGAGGGACGAGCAGAAGCATACGTGCACATGATTCAAACAGCAAAGTGACATGGCTCTAGCAGTAGATGTTCATGCAGAACAAGCCTGGCCCGCTCACCTTGGGGCCAACATCCGACAACACTTCGCGGCCACGTTTGATGATTGCGATGAGCGACTTGGTCGTGGAGCGGTGCATGGCCGCGCTGAAGCGCTTAGTCCCCATCAGCTTCTGAAGCTCGGCGGTCATGGCGAGCGGCGTGTACTCTACAAGCACATGACAACACACCTGCTGCTTAGGGCGACCCGCAAACAACAGGGATCCCGCAAACCAGATGTGGCAGCTTACCCTGCACGTCCACCTTGATCTTGCAATCGAGCGACTCCTGCATCTCCATAGTAACCACCTGCTCCAGCGTCGTCTTGGGACCGTGCTTGTCCACCAGCTCCTCCAGTGTGACGGAGCTGATGCGCTCCGCGAGCTCCCGTGGCTCTGTTATGGGCTTGAACGCGACTCCGCTGTCGTCTACTGCATGCTGCCACAAGGAAAGCTTGCCTCGCCCACTGAGCGCATGCGCCCGAACCGCCATCCCCATCCGCTTTTGCAATAATCTGATTTGGCGCACTGTCACGCGGCGGTGCTTCACCGTCACGGTGCGAGAGGTGCCGTTTGCTGCACGCCGGCGTCTACCGCCCTTGCCGCTCTTGCAAGCAGCTGGTGCGCGTGGGGAGCCGGCTGGGGAGGGGGCTGGGGAGCGTGCGGCTCCGTTGCTGCCTGAAGGGCCACCGGCGGAACCCACAGCCGCGCCGTCCCGAGTCCCGCCGGCTTCGCCAGCAAGTGCTTCCCCCGCTGCCACTGGGCCATCATCTGCCTTGCGCTGTAGACGGGCGCTCTGGCGTTTGGGCTGGTCTGCAAGCTGGCAGAGAAATTTGAGTTTGGTGCGGACCGCTGATAGTGCGCCTGGGTTACCCGCGCTGAGCTGCTGCTGGATGCTGCTTACTAAGTGGAGCGCGGCAAGCAGCTTGCCTGAGAGGCGAAAAAACAAATGTCAACCACAACTGCTTCACAAAGCACACGTGATGTGGTTTGTGATGTGATTTCACAACACGACCGCAGCGACATAAGACCGTGCGCACCGTCAGGCTGTTGGAAGTCGGTATTCGGCAGCTGTGTTTTTAGCTCTTCCTTGAGGCCCTCCACCTCAGGGTCTTCCTCCTCGCCGCCCCATTCAGTTTCGCTTCCGACTGTCTCGTCGTCACTAGCGCTTCCTTCGGCATCTAGTAGATCTGCCAAATCGTCCAAACCTTCCTCGTCGCTCATTCTAGTGTAGAGGTTGCAGGTTACAGGTCAAACTTGCAGCAGTGTCGACAAAAAATACCATTTTGGCTAAGGGTAAGAAAGTTGGAGCATTGAACTTACTATCTTGCTGTTGCCCCGTTATCACATCGGGTCGGCCTCATGACGGGTCGGCCTCTGAGCCTCATAACGCACACGAGCTGGTTATACTGAAATGTCTGCAATACATAACACCAATGTAGACAGTAGAGAAAGTAACATTATGTCCCAGCACAGCGCGCCGTAAACCTGCGGTCAAACCGGCGCGCTGCTTTAGACTGCAGCGTATTACCTTCGCCTTTGCCTGCTATGCCGACGAAAGGGAGGTATGGTGTGGCCCCTACTTTGGACTGCGAGCAGGTAGCCTGTTCACCCAAAAAAATCCCATCCTCTGGGCGTACAGCATGCTGCTTGGGCACAGGCAGCGGCTAAGGCAAAGCAGACACTGTAGGATCCGGTGGCAATGCGGCCGTGTTGTAGCAGTGCATGCAGTGCAGCCCCTTCCCCCCCCATCATGTTGTAAGGCGTGGAAACACGCCGGTTTCTGGGAGCGCAGGTTACATTGGGGATTTGCACACACGCGCTTGTCAGCGCGGCCAAACGAGGTTTCGCAGGGCATCAGGGTTGTAGTGGCTACACTGCATGCGGGCGAGGGCTGGAATGGATGCGCGGGGCTGCCTGGCGCGCAACGGGAGCCGAGCACGCCCGAGCACGCCCGAGCATGCTCGCAGCCCGAACTTGTGGCCGCGCACAATCGCGGTTTAATTTGCATGTCCCAAGCGCTAAGTAAAGCTGCATTTGAACAAATTGTGATGTATCAGTGTCTCCGCACACTGCGGGCGCGTGGGCGAGGCGGCCCCGCGCCCGAGCACGCACGAGCATGCTCGCGGCCCAAAGTGAAGGCCGAGACGCTGTTTGCTGTCCTATGTCTGGAAACAAGCGCTCATTATTCCTAGATTATGTAACAGCAAACTTGCGCATTTGAGCGCAAACTATGGTCGCAACACCGCACCGCAAGGGCCCGAGCACGCGTGAGCATGCTCGCGGCCCAAACTGTGGGCCCACCCCTGCCGGCGCGCGCCCTTGCAGAAGAGCCCTTACAGAGGTGCACAGTTCATACTAGTTGAAGCATACATAGTACAAGAGAAGCTAGTGATGAGGAGCGAGGAGTCTAAAGGTCTTGCCGAGTCATCCGAAGTTGCAGCCCTCTGCGGGGTCTCTGCTGGAAGTCCTGCAGTAAATGTGCATCGGAAGGCAACTACTGTGCGGCGAAGGCGTCGGCATAGCAGGCAAAGGCGAAGGTAATACGCTGCAGTCTAAAGCAGCGCGCCGGTTTGACCGCAGGTTTACGGCGCGCTGTGCTGGGACATAATGTTACTTTCTCTACTGTCTACATTGGTGTTATGTATTGCAGACATTTCAGTATAACCAGCTCGTGTGCGTTATGAGGCTCAGAGGCCGACCCGTCATGAGGCCGACCCGATGTGATAACGGGGCAACAGCAAGATAGTAAGTTCAATGCTCCAACTTTCTTACCCTTAGCCAAAATGGTATTTTTTGTCGACACTGCTGCAAGTTTGACCTGTAACCTGCAACCTCTACACTAGAATGAGCGACGAGGAAGGTTTGGACGATTTGGCAGATCTACTAGATGCCGAAGGAAGCGCTAGTGATGACGAGACAGTCGGAAGCGAAACTGAATGGAGCGGCGAGGAGGAAGACCCTGAGGTGGAGGGCCTCAAGGAAGAGCTAAAAACACAGCTGCCGAATACCGACTTCCAACAGCCTGACGGTGCGCACGGTCTTATGTCGCTGCGGTCGTGTTGTGAAATCACATCACAAACCACATCACGTGTGCTTTGTGAAGCAGTTGTGGTTGACATTTGTTTTTTCGCCTCTCAGGCAAGCTGCTTGCCGCGCTCCACTTAGTAAGCAGCATCCAGCAGCAGCTCAGCGCGGGTAACCCAGGCGCACTATCAGCGGTCCGCACCAAACTCAAATTTCTCTGCCAGCTTGCAGACCAGCCCAAACGCCAGAGCGCCCGTCTACAGCGCAAGGCAGATGATGGCCCAGTGGCAGCGGGGGAAGCACTTGCTGGCGAAGCCGGCGGGACTCGGGACGGCGCGGCTGTGGGTTCCGCCGGTGGCCCTTCAGGCAGCAACGGAGCCGCACGCTCCCCAGCCCCCTCCCCAGCCGGCTCCCCACGCGCACCAGCTGCTTGCAAGAGCGGCAAGGGCGGTAGACGCCGGCGTGCAGCAAACGGCACCTCTCGCACCGTGACGGTGAAGCACCGCCGCGTGACAGTGCGCCAAATCAGATTATTGCAAAAGCGGATGGGGATGGCGGTTCGGGCGCATGCGCTCAGTGGGCGAGGCAAGCTTTCCTTGTGGCAGCATGCAGTAGACGACAGCGGAGTCGCGTTCAAGCCCATAACAGAGCCACGGGAGCTCACGGAGCGCATCAGCTCCGTCACACTGGAGGAGCTGGTGGACAAGCACGGTCCCAAGACGACGCTGGAGCAGGTGGTTACTATGGAGATGCAGGAGTCGCTCGATTGCAAGATCAAGGTGGACGTGCAGGGTAAGCTGCCACATCTGGTTTGCGGGATCCCTGTTGTTTGCGGGTCGCCCTAAGCAGCAGGTGTGTTGTCATGTGCTTGTAGAGTACACGCCGCTCGCCATGACCGCCGAGCTTCAGAAGCTGATGGGGACTAAGCGCTTCAGCGCGGCCATGCACCGCTCCACGACCAAGTCGCTCATCGCAATCATCAAACGTGGCCGCGAAGTGTTGTCGGATGTTGGCCCCAAGGTGAGCGGGCCAGGCTTGTTCTGCATGAACATCTACTGCTAGAGCCATGTCACTTTGCTGTTTGAATCATGTGCACGTATGCTTCTGCTCGTCCCTCGTGCGCAGTTTGACAAATACAGACGCGCGGGCGGCGGGAGACCGGTCACGGGAGACGATGCTGCAGCTGCTGGTGCAGTGCGCGAGCCGGCCGTTGGAGCTGGCCCCTGCCACGCTGTGGCTGGCCCTGGCACTGCGGGGGAAGCCGGCAAAGTGCAGCAGCTGGTGGCCTTTTGGGATCGTGACAGCAGCCGGCGAACTAAGGTAGGAGTCTGTGCGCAGTCAATCCGAACCATGGTCATATGTAAGATCAGCCTAAACGCACTCGTCTGCGCTTCAAACATGCCTTCGCCCGCCATGTTACGTGTTTCCGTATTGCAGGCTCACGCCGCCGCCACCGCCGCCGCCACTGCTGCTGCCGCCAGGCCTGTCGGCCACGGCTGCGCCCCACCACCTGGCGGCGCCATGGCGACGGCGGCGGCCAGCGCCGCAGATGGGGGTGGAGGTGGCGGCGGAGCGGGAGGTGGAGGGTTGCGCAGCCCTGGTGGTGCCAATGGCGGCGGCGGCAACGGAGACGGTGGCGACGCTCCTGGTCCTGGCGCCGCGGCGCCGCCCTTCACGGCTGCCGCGGCTGGCACCAGCCACGATGGCGGCGGCGGCGCTGGAGGTGTGGGCAGCGGAGCCGAGGTGGGTTTGGCTGGAGCGGAAAGCTTGTCGCCATCAGCCTAAGCACACTCGTTCAGAGATGCGCCTTGACCTCTTAATGCTGCGACTGTCACACTGTCAGCCGCGTGGCCCACAGGCCTTTGCACTTGCCTTTGCGCGCCGCCTGCGCTTCAAACATGCCTTCGCCCGCCATGTTACGTGTTTCCGTATTGCAGGCTCACGCCGCCACCATCGCCGCCGCCACCGCCGCCGCCACTGCCGCTGCCGCCAGGCCTGTCGGCCACGGCTGTGCCCCACCACCTGGCGGGGCCATGGCGACGGCGGCGGCCAGCGCCGCAGATGGGGGTGGAGGTGGTGGCGGAGCGGGAGGTGGAGGGTTGCGCAGCCCTGTTGGTGCCAATGGCGGCGGTGGCAACGCAGACGGCGGCAACGGAGACGGCGGCGACGCTCCTGGTCCTGGCGCCGCGGCGCCGCGCTTCACGGCTGCCGCGGCTGGCACCAGCCACGATGGCGGCGGTGGCGCTGGAGGTGTGGGCAGCGGAGCCGAGGTGGGTGGCGGATGTAGTTGTTCTCCATTGCCGCCAGGCAAAGTTACCAGCTTGTGACCTATTTTCTCCCGATGTAAATTGCGGTGGCCCCGTCATTACCTCGGCACACAGTTTGGTGCAGCTATGCGAGATGGAGATGGAACTGGAGAGCAGGGCGCGGCAGGCATCGCTCGGTCCCCGGTGCGTAGTGTGCGCACATTGTCTGCTCATGTGTATGCAAAGGTGTCTGATACCGGCCACTGTACAGGAACGGGACCAAGACACCGCAATTTCGTGCCTGTGCAGGGGTACCAGCTTCGCGTCAACGTGCTTCTCAACTCCAACCCCCACAAGTGGAGTAAGGACAGGTGCCTGGACGCGTGCCGCACGCTCATCTGGTACGTCGACTCATCCCCCTTCCTCAAGGCTCTCGTGTACGATGCACTGTGGTTCGAGGCAACAAACAACGTATGCTGGCAAAAGAAGCTCGACCTGCTGAAAGCTGTGCGGAATCTTTTCGTGCTTCCTGGCTATGAGGTTGGGAGCGCACTTGCGATGTGTGCGAAGGCAGAGCAGGGTGAGGATGACGACCCGGACGACGGCGAGGCTGACGTGGCGGTAAGTGGAGGGCTGATGGCAGCGGAGGCTGAGGCTCTATGTGTTTGATGTGAACTGAATGTTCATCCCTACTCTGCAGGCGGACACAGCTCCAGATGGCAAGGGGCCACTCACCTCCGTCGAGCCGACTGCGCATGCAGAGGTGGCGGCGGGTGCCAGCGCTGGGCAGGTGCGTTACCGCCGCTACTTGGATGAATCAGAGCACGCATGCCACAACATCTGGGCATTTGCAGGCCCCCGGTAAACTTCGGCGCAGCGCGCGTACCAGGGCGGCCGCTGGAGATGACACGGTGGCATCTGGGGCGGACGCCATGACGGGCGCTGCAGTCATCCCGGTGAGTATCATCGGGGCCGACGCAGCGTTTGCCATTGCGGATCGAGTCATAAAGGAAACATACATCCGTCATATCTTTTGCAGAGTGCCGGAGCGGGCAAGCGCGCACACGCTCGCAGGGCCACGGGGCCAAACGGAACGGCCGCTGGAGGCGCCCCTGCCGCGACAGCCCCTGTTGGCAGGGCGGGATCCGTTGCGGCTGCCCCCGAGCAGGTAGGCACAGTGCACCTGTATGTGCTCGCGCGGCACAGTGGACTCTCGCTTTCCACATTTGCTGGTACCCCATTGCAATCACCAACTTAGTTGCGCTACGACGCTTTGCAACCCCTAGGCTGCCGGAAAGCGCAAGCGCAAACACGTTGAGATGGCCGTGGGGCAAGACGGAACGGCCGCTGGAGGCGCTACCGCCGCGACAGCCTCTGGTGGCGTGGCAGGCGTCATCGGGGCTGCCCCCGAGCAGGTAGGCACAGTGCACATGTATGTGCTTGTGCGGCACAGTGGACTCTCGCTTTCCACATTTGCTGGTAGCCCATCGCAATAGTTGCGCTACAACGCTTTGCAACTCCCAGGCTGCCGGAAAGCGCAAGCGCACGGACGTCAGGATGGCCGTGGGGCAAGACGGAACGGCCGCTGGAGGCGCCCCTGCCACGACAGCCCCTGTTGGCAGGGCGGGATCCGTTGCGGCTGCCCCCGAGCAGGTAGGCACAGTGCACCTGTATGTGCTCGTGCGGCACAGTGGCCTCTGCCTTTCGGGTTGCCCCCATCGCAAGTGGTTCTCGTAAATGTCATGCACAACCCCCCGCCCACCCCGTGATGCGTATTGCAAAGCAGGCGCACACTGCCGCCGCCACCGCGCCTGTGCGCCGGGGCCACGCCCCGCCACCTGGTGATGCCATGGAGGCGGCGCCGGCCAGTGGCGCAGGTGGCAGGGGCGGAGTGGGAGGTGGAGGGCTGCACGGCCCTGGTGGTGCTAACGGTGGTGGCGGCGGCGGCGGCGGCCCTCCTGCCCCTGGTGTTGACGGCGGCGGCGATGACGCACTTGAGGGCCATGGAGCCGAGGTGGGTTCGAGCAGAGCATCAAGCATGGTGGCGTCAGTCGCAATGCGCAAGCAGCCTGTGTGTGTCATATGTTGATATCATGAAGCATCAGTAAAGCTAAGTCCTATGCGCATGGGCCATCTTGCAGGATACTGTGGCCAATGACGATGGTGACGCTGGTGGTGCTAACGGCGGTGGCGGCGGCGGCCCTCCTGCCCCTGGTGTTGGCGGCAGCGGCGTCGACGCACTTGAGGGCAATGGAGACGAGGTGGGTGCGAGCAGAGCAGTGTGTGTGCGTGTATATGTTATAAAAGCACAAGGGAAAGGGTCGACACTGTGCGTGCGTCATGTGACAAGCAAACAGTGTGTTATTCCTAGGCTTCATGAAGATTTACATCACGTCACAATGCGTGGGATTCGCAGAATCCTGCGGCCGATGGCGATGATCCGGCTGCCTCGGTGGATAGCCGTCCGTCCAAGCGCCCGGACGGGCCTGGCTGGACTGACGGCAAGCCGCAGATTTCGGCAGGCAAGCGGTTTTGGTACATCAACGATGTGGACGAGGAGGGCCAGCCTCGTTGCGGCAGAGCCCGTGGGCGTGCAGCGCCGGCGCCACCACCAGTGCAGCCGTCAACCTCGCACAGGTACCCAACACGCAGGTCACAGTCCCAGGCCGGTTCGCAGCAGACGCACGGCGCACCGGAACCGCAACCTCGTGGACTGGAGCCCATTGCTGAGGGAAATGACGGCGAGGTGCAGCGGGCGCCGCCACAGCTGCGCGCACCTGAAACGGCCAGGCATGCAGCTTGTAGTGCGGGGCAGGGGACGCCGAACTCAAGGAAACCGACAGCCCGGGCGGCCTGTGGCATAGCGACAGGGACGGAGGCCGGGGGCTACCAACCTGGTTCCGACGGCGGCAACGGAGACGGCGGCGACGCTCCTGGTCCTGGCGCCGCGGCGCCGCCCTTCACGGCTGCCGCGGCTGGCACCAGCCACGGTGGCGGCGGCGGCGCTGGAGGTGTGGGCAGCGGACCCGAGGTGGGTGTGGCTGGAGCGGACAGCTTGTCGCCATCAGCCTAAGCACACTCGTTCAGAGATGCGCCGTGGCCTCTTAATGCTGCGACTGTCACACTGTCAGCCGCGTGGCCCACAGGCTTTTGCATTTGCCTTTGCGCGCCGCCTGCGCTTCAAACATGCCTTCGCCCGCCATGTTACGTGTTTCCGTATTGCAGGCTCACGCCGCCGCCACCGCCGCCGCCAATGCTGCTGCCGCCAGACCACCAGTGCAGCCGTCAACCTCGCACAGGTACCCAACACGCAGGTCACAGTCCCAGGCCGGTTCGCAGCAGACGCACGGCGCACCGGAACCGCAACCTCGTGGACTGGAGCCCATTGCTGAGGCAAATGACGGCGAGGTGCAGCGGGCGCCGCCACAGCTGCGCGCACCTGAAACGGCCAGGCATGCAGCTTGTAGTGCGGGGCAGGGGACGCCGAACTCAAGGATACCGACAGCCCGGGTGGCCTGTGGCATAGCGACAGGGACGGAGGCCGGGGGCTACCAACCTGGTTCCGACGGCGGCAACGGAGACGGCGGCGACGCTCCTGGTCCTGGCGCCGCGGCGCCGCCCTTCACGGCTGCCGCGGCTGGCACCAGCCACGGTGGCGGCGGCGGCACTGGAGGTGTGGGCAGCGGAGCCGAGGTGGGTGTGGCTGGAGCGGACAGCTTGTCGCCATCAGCCTAAGCACACTCGTTCAGAGATGCGCCGTGGCCTCTTAATGCTGCGACTGTCACACTGTCAGCTGCGTGGCCCACAGGCTTTTGCATTTGCCTTTGCGCGCCGCCTGCGCTTCAAACATGCCTTCGCCCGCCATGTTACGTGTTTCCGTATTGCAGGCTCACGCCGCCACCATCGCCGCCGCCACTGCTGCTGCCGCCAGACCACCAGTGCAGCCGTCAACCTCGCACAGGTACCCAACACGCAGGTCACAGTCCCAGGCCGGTTCGCAGCACACGCACGGCGCACCGGAACCGCAACCTCGTGGACTGGAGCCCATTGCTGAGGCAAATGACGGCGAGGTGCAGCGGGCGCCGCCACAGCTGCGCGCACCTGAAACGGCCAGGCATGCAGCTTGTAGTGCGGGGCAGGGGACGCCGAACTCAAGGAAACCGACGGCCCGGGTGGCGTGTGGCATAGCGACAGGGACGGAGGCCGGGGGCTACCAACCTGGTTCCGACGGCGGCAACGGAGACGGCGGCGACGCTCCTGGTCCTGGCGCCGCGGCGCCGCCCTTCACGGCTGCCGCGGCTGGCACCAGCCACGGTGGCGGCGGCGGCACTGGAGGTGTGGGCAGCGGAGCCGAGGTGGGTGTGGCTGGAGCGGACAGCTTGTCGCCATCAGCCTAAGCACACTCGTTCAGAGATGCGCCGTGGCCTCTTAATGCTGCGACTGTCACACTGTCAGCCGCGTGGCCCACAGGCTTTTGCACTTGCCTTTGCGCGCCGCCTGCGCTTCAAACATGCCTTCGCCCGCCATGTTACGTGTTTCCGTATTGCAGGCTCGCGCCGCCACCATCGCCGCCGCCACTGCTGCTGCCGCCAGGCCTGTCGGCCACGGCTGCGCCCCACCACCTGGCGGCGCCATGGCGACGGCGGCGGCCAGCGCCGCAGATGGGGGTGGAGGTGGCGGCGGAGCGGGAGGTGGAGGGTTGCGCAGCCCTGGTGGTGCCAATGGCGGCGGCGGCGACGCAGACGGCGGCGACGCTCCTGGTCCTGGCGCCGCGGCGCCGCCCTTCACGGCTGCCGCGGCTGGCACCAGCCACGGTGGCGGCGGCGGCACTGGAGGTGTGGGTAGCGGAGCCGAGGTGGGTGTGGCTGGAGCGGAAAGCTTGTCGCCATCAGCCTAAGCACACTCGTTCAGAGATGCGCCGTGGCCTCTTAATGCTGCGACTGTCACACTGTCAGCCGCGTGGCCCACAGGCTTTTGCACTTGCCTTTGCGCGCCGCCTGCGCTTCAAACATGCCTTCGCCCGCCATCCGGACCGAGGTGCTGAACCAGGCTGAGAGGGGGCCAGGGTTTCGACGCTGACAAATGGCACTTACACTGCAGAGGAGCCCACACACACGCGCAGAGCGAGCGCGAGCCACACGGGGCAAGAACCAGCCACAACAGCCACGACCCAGCACGCGCGAGCAGCGCGCGAGGGAACAAACCGCAGCAACGGCTGACCACAGAACACGAGGCCACAGCGCGCGCCCAGACGAGGCGCCGCAACACGCAAGACAACCCCCCAACGGCACCCGTGGCCTCGACTCGGATTCCCGACAGCAAACTCTTTTTGGAGGTATGGTGTGGCCCCTACTTTGGACTGCGAGCAGGTAGCCTGTTCACCCAAAAAAATCCCATCCTCTGGGCGTACAGCATGCTGCTTGGGCACAGGCAGCGGCTAAGGCAAAGCAGACACTGTAGGATCCGGTGGCAATGCGGCCGTGTTGTAGCAGTGCATGCAGTGCAGCCCCTTCCCCCCCCATCATGTTGTAAGGCGTGGAAACACGCCGGTTTCTGGGAGCGCAGGTTACATTGGGGATTTGCACACACGCGCTTGTCAGCGCGGCCAAACGAGGTTTCGCAGGGCATCAGGGTTGTAGTGGCTACACTGCATGCGGGCGAGGGCTGGAATGGATGCGCGGGGCTGCCTGGCGCGCAACGGGAGCCGAGCACGCCCGAGCACGCCCGAGCATGCTCGCAGCCCGAACTTGTGGCCGCGCACAATCGCGGTTTAATTTGCATGTCCCAAGCGCTAAGTAAAGCTGCATTTGAACAAATTGTGATGTATCAGTGTCTCCGCACACTGCGGGCGCGTGGGCGAGGCGGCCCCGCGCCCGAGCACGCACGAGCATGCTCGCGGCCCAAAGTGAAGGCCGAGACGCTGTTTGCTGTCCTATGTCTGGAAACAAGCGCTCATTATTCCTAGATTATGTAACAGCAAACTTGCGCATTTGAGCGCAAACTATGGTCGCAACACCGCACCGCAAGGGCCCGAGCACGCGTGAGCATGCTCGCGGCCCAAACTGTGGGCCCACCCCTGCCGGCGCGCGCCCTTGCAGAAGAGCCCTTACAGAGGTGCACAGTTCATACTAGTTGAAGCATACATAGTACAAGAGAAGCTAGTGATGAGGAGCGAGGAGTCTAAAGGTCTTGCCGAGTCATCCGAAGTTGCAGCCCTCTGCGGGGTCTCTGCTGGAAGTCCTGCAGTAAATGTGCATCGGAAGGCAACTACTGTGCGGCGAAGGCGTCGGCATAGCAGGCAAAGGCGAAGGTAATACGCTGCAGTCTAAAGCAGCGCGCCGGTTTGACCGCAGGTTTACGGCGCGCTGTGCTGGGACATAATGTTACTTTCTCTACTGTCTACATTGGTGTTATGTATTGCAGACATTTCAGTATAACCAGCTCGTGTGCGTTATGAGGCTCAGAGGCCGACCCGTCATGAGGCCGACCCGATGTGATAACGGGGCAACAGCAAGATAGTAAGTTCAATGCTCCAACTTTCTTACCCTTAGCCAAAATGGTATTTTTTGTCGACACTGCTGCAAGTTTGACCTGTAACCTGCAACCTCTACACTAGAATGAGCGACGAGGAAGGTTTGGACGATTTGGCAGATCTACTAGATGCCGAAGGAAGCGCTAGTGACGACGAGACAGTCGGAAGCGAAACTGAATGGAGCGGCGAGGAGGAAGACCCTGAGGTGGAGGGCCTCAAGGAAGAGCTAAAAACACAGCTGCCGAATACCGACTTCCAACAGCCTGACGGTGCGCACGGTCTTATGTCGCTGCGGTCGTGTTGTGAAATCACATCACAAACCACATCACGTGTGCTTTGTGAAGCAGTTGTGGTTGACATTTGTTTTTTCGCCTCTCAGGCAAGCTGCTTGCCGCGCTCCACTTAGTAAGCAGCATCCAGCAGCAGCTCAGCGCGGGTAACCCAGGCGCACTATCAGCGGTCCGCACCAAACTCAAATTTCTCTGCCAGCTTGCAGACCAGCCCAAACGCCAGAGCGCCCGTCTACAGCGCAAGGCAGATGATGGCCCAGTGGCAGCGGGGGAAGCACTTGCTGGCGAAGCCGGCGGGACTCGGGACGGCGCGGCTGTGGGTTCCGCCGGTGGCCCTTCAGGCAGCAACGGAGCCGCACGCTCCCCAGCCCCCTCCCCAGCCGGCTCCCCACGCGCACCAGCTGCTTGCAAGAGCGGCAAGGGCGGTAGACGCCGGCGTGCAGCAAACGGCACCTCTCGCACCGTGACGGTGAAGCACCGCCGCGTGACAGTGCGCCAAATCAGATTATTGCAAAAGCGGATGGGGATGGCGGTTCGGGCGCATGCGCTCAGTGGGCGAGGCAAGCTTTCCTTGTGGCAGCATGCAGTAGACGACAGCGGAGTCGCGTTCAAGCCCATAACAGAGCCACGGGAGCTCGCGGAGCGCATCAGCTCCGTCACACTGGAGGAGCTGGTGGACAAGCACGGTCCCAAGACGACGCTGGAGCAGGTGGTTACTATGGAGATGCAGGAGTCGCTCGATTGCAAGATCAAGGTGGACGTGCAGGGTAAGCTGCCACATCTGGTTTGCGGGATCCCTGTTGTTTGCGGGTCGCCCTAAGCAGCAGGTGTGTTGTCATGTGCTTGTAGAGTACACGCCGCTCGCCATGACCGCCGAGCTTCAGAAGCTGATGGGGACTAAGCGCTTCAGCGCGGCCATGCACCGCTCCACGACCAAGTCGCTCATCGCAATCATCAAACGTGGCCGCGAAGTGTTGTCGGATGTTGGCCCCAAGGTGAGCGGGCCAGGCTTGTTCTGCATGAACATCTACTGCTAGAGCCATGTCACTTTGCTGTTTGAATCATGTGCACGTATGCTTCTGCTCGTCCCTCGTGCGCAGTTTGACAAATACAGACGCGCGGGCGGCGGGAGACCGGTCACGGGAGACGATGCTGCAGCTGCTGGTGCAGTGCGCGAGCCGGCCGTTGGAGCTGGCCCCTGCCACGCTGTGGCTGGCCCTGGCACTGCGGGGGAAGCCGGCAAAGTGCAGCAGCTGGTGGCCTTTTGGGATCGTGACAGCAGCCGGCGAACTAAGGTAGGAGTCTGTGCGCAGTCAATCCGAACCATGGTCATATGTAAGATCAGCCTAAACGCACTCGTCTGCGCTTCAAACATGCCTTCACCCGCCATGTTACGTGTTTCCGTATTGCAGGCTCACGCCGCCGCCACCGCCGCCGCCACTGCTGCTGCCGCCAGGCCTGTCGGCCACGGCTGCGCCCCACCACCTGGCGGCGCCATGGCGACGGCGGCGGCCAGCGCCGCAGATGGGGGTGGAGGTGGCGGCGGAGCGGGAGGTGGAGGGTTGCGCAGCCCTGGTGGTGCCAATGGCGGCGGCGGCAACGGAGACGGTGGCGACGCTCCTGGTCCTGGCGCCGCGGCGCCGCCCTTCACGGCTGCCGCGGCTGGCACCAGCCACGATGGCGGCGGCGGCGCTGGAGGTGTGGGCAGCGGAGCCGAGGTGGGTGTGGCTGGAGCGGAAAGCTTGTCGCCATCAGCCTAAGCACACTCGTTCAGAGATGCGCCTTGACCTCTTAATGCTGCGACTGTCACACTGTCAGCCGCGTGGCCCACAGGCCTTTGCACTTGCCTTTGCGCGCCGCCTGCGCTTCAAACATGCCTTCGCCCGCCATGTTACGTGTTTCCGTATTGCAGGCTCACGCCGCCACCATCGCCGCCGCCACCGCCGCCGCCACTGCCGCTGCCGCCAGGCCTGTCGGCCACGGCTGTGCCCCACCACCTGGCGGGGCCATGGCGACGGCGGCGGCCAGCGCCGCAGATGGGGGTGGAGGTGGTGGCGGAGCGGGAGGTGGAGGGTTGCGCAGCCCTGTTGGTGCCAATGGCGGCGGTGGCAACGCAGACGGCGGCAACGGAGACGGCGGCGACGCTCCTGGTCCTGGCGCCGCGGCGCCGCGCTTCACGGCTGCCGCGGCTGGCACCAGCCACGATGGCGGCGGTGGCGCTGGAGGTGTGGGCAGCGGAGCCGAGGTGGGTGGCGGATGTAGTTGTTCTCCATTGCCGCCAGGCAAAGTTACCAGCTTGTGACCTATTTTCTCCCGATGTAAATTGCGGTGGCCCCGTCATTACCTCGGCACACAGTTTGGTGCAGCTATGCGAGATGGAGATGGAACTGGAGAGCAGGGCGCGGCAGGCATCGCTCGGTCCCCGGTGCGTAGTGTGCGCACATTGTCTGCTCATGTGTATGCAAAGGTGTCTGATACCGGCCACTGTACAGGAACGGGACCAAGACACCGCAATTTCGTGCCTGTGCAGGGGTACCAGCTTCGCGTCAACGTGCTTCTCAACTCCAACCCCCACAAGTGGAGTAAGGACAGGTGCCTGGACGCGTGCCGCACGCTCATCTGGTACGTCGACTCATCCCCCTTCCTCAAGGCTCTCGTGTACGATGCACTGTGGTTCGAGGCAACAAACAACGTATGCTGGCAAAAGAAGCTCGACCTGCTGAAAGCTGTGCGGAATCTTTTCGTGCTTCCTGGCTATGAGGTTGGGAGCGCACTTGCGATGTGTGCGAAGGCAGAGCAGGGTGAGGATGACGACCCGGACGACGGCGAGGCTGACGTGGCGGTAAGTGGAGGGCTGATGGCAGCGGAGGCTGAGGCTCTATGTGTTTGATGTGAACTGAATGTTCATCCCTACTCTGCAGGCGGACACAGCTCCAGATGGCAAGGGGCCACTCACCTCCGTCGAGCCGACTGCGCATGCAGAGGTGGCGGCGGGTGCCAGCGCTGGGCAGGTGCGTTACCGCCGCTACTTGGATGAATCAGAGCACGCATGCCACAACATCTGGGCATTTGCAGGCCCCCGGTAAACTTCGGCGCAGCGCGCGTACCAGGGCGGCCGCTGGAGATGACACGGTGGCATCTGGGGCGGACGCCATGACGGGCGCTGCAGTCATCCCGGTGAGTATCGTCGGGGCCGACGCAGCGTTTGCCATTGCGGATCGAGTCATAAAGGAAACATACATCCGTCATATCTTTTGCAGAGTGCCGGAGCAGGCAAGCGCGCACACGCTCGCAGGGCCACGGGGCCAAACGGAACGGCCGCTGGAGGCGCCCCTGCCGCGACAGCCCCTGTTGGCAGGGCGGGATCCGTTGCGGCTGCCCCCGAGCAGGTAGGCACAGTGCACCTGTATGTGCTCGCGCGGCACAGTGGACTCTCGCTTTCCACATTTGCTGGTACCCCATTGCAATCACCAACTTAGTTGCGCTACGACGCTTTGCAACCCCTAGGCTGCCGGAAAGCGCAAGCGCAAACACGTTGAGATGGCCGTGGGGCAAGACGGAACGGCCGCTGGAGGCGCTACCGCCGCGACAGCCTCTGGTGGCGTGGCAGGCGTCATCGGGGCTGCCCCCGAGCAGGTAGGCACAGTGCACATGTATGTGCTTGTGCGGCACAGTGGACTCTCGCTTTCCACATTTGCTGGTAGCCCATCGCAATAGTTGCGCTACAACGCTTTGCAACTCCCAGGCTGCCGGAAAGCGCAAGCGCACGGACGTCAGGATGGCCGTGGGGCAAGACGGAACGGCCGCTGGAGGCGCCCCTGCCACGACAGCCCCTGTTGGCAGGGCGGGATCCGTTGCGGCTGCCCCCGAGCAGGTAGGCACAGTGCACCTGTATGTGCTCGTGCGGCACAGTGGCCTCTGCCTTTCGGGTTGCCCCCATCGCAAGTGGTTCTCGTAAATGTCATGCACAACCCCCCGCCCACCCCGTGATGCGTATTGCAAAGCAGGCGCACACTGCCGCCGCCACCGCGCCTGTGCGCCGGGGCCACGCCCCGCCACCTGGTGATGCCATGGAGGCGGCGCCGGCCAGTGGCGCAGGTGGCAGGGGCGGAGTGGGAGGTGGAGGGCTGCACGGCCCTGGTGGTGCTAACGGTGGTGGCGGCGGCGGCGGCGGCCCTCCTGCCCCTGGTGTTGACGGCGGCGGCGATGACGCACTTGAGGGCCATGGAGCCGAGGTGGGTTCGAGCAGAGCATCAAGCATGGTGGCGTCAGTCGCAATGCGCAAGCAGCCTGTGTGTGTCATATGTTGATATCATGAAGCATCAGTAAAGCTAAGTCCTATGCGCATGGGCCATCTTGCAGGATACTGTGGCCAATGACGATGGTGACGCTGGTGGTGCTAACGGCGGTGGCGGCGGCGGCCCTCCTGCCCCTGGTGTTGGCGGCGGCGGCGTCGACGCACTTGAGGGCAATGGAGACGAGGTGGGTGCGAGCAGAGCAGTGTGTGTGCGTGTATATGTTATAAAAGCACAAGGGAAAGGGTCGACACTGTGCGTGCGTCATGTGACAAGCAAACAGTGTGTTATTCCTAGGCTTCATGAAGATTTACATCACGTCACAATGCGTGGGATTCGCAGAATCCTGCGGCCGATGGCGATGATCCGGCTGCCTCGGTGGATAGCCGTCCGTCCAAGCGCCCGGACGGGCCTGGCTGGACTGACGGCAAGCCGCAGATTTCGGCAGGCAAGCGGTTTTGGTACATCAACGATGTGGACGAGGAGGGCCAGCCTCGTTGCGGCAGAGCCCGTGGGCGTGCAGCGCAGGCGCCACCACCAGTGCAGCCGTCAACCTCGCACAGGTACCCAACACGCAGGTCACAGTCCCAGGCCGGTTCGCAGCAGACGCACGGCGCACCGGAACCGCAACCTCGTGGACTGGAGCCCATTGCTGAGGGAAATGACGGCGAGGTGCAGCGGGCGCCGCCACAGCTGCGCGCACCTGAAACGGCCAGGCATGCAGCTTGTAGTGCGGGGCAGGGGACGCCGAACTCAAGGAAACCGACAGCCCGGGCGGCCTGTGGCATAGCGACAGGGACGGAGGCCGGGGGTTACCAACCTGGTTCCGACGGCGGCAACGGAGACGGCGGCGACGCTCCTGGTCCTGGCGCCGCGGCGCCGCCCTTCACGGCTGCCGCGGCTGGCACCAGCCACGATGGCGGCGGCGGCGCTGGAGGTGTGGGCAGCGGACCCGAGGTGGGTGTGGCTGGAGCGGACAGCTTGTCGCCATCAGCCTAAGCACACTCGTTCAGAGATGCACCGTGGCCTCTTAATGCTGCGACTGTCACACTGTCAGCCGCGTGGCCCACAGGCTTTTGCATTTGCCTTTGCGCGCCGCCTGCGCTTCAAACATGCCTTCGCCCGCCATGTTACGTGTTTCCGTATTGCAGGCTCACGCCGCCGCCACCGCCGCCGCCAATGCTGCTGCCGCCAGACCACCAGCTTGCCAACACCATGCTGCCTTGTACGTTTAGCCTGGTGGCCAACGGCCTCCGCTATAACTAAGCTGAGCTGTAACCGGACCGAGGTGCTGAACCAGGCTGAGAGGGGGCCAGGGTTTCGACGCTGACAAATGGCACTTACACTGCAGAGGAGCCCACACACACGCGCAGAGCGAGCGCGAGCCACACGGGGCAAGAACCAGCCACAACAGCCACGACCCAGCACGCGCGAGCAGCGCGCGAGGGAACAAACCGCAGCAACGGCTGACCACAGAACACGAGGCCACAGCGCGCGCCCAGACGAGGCGCCGCAACACGCAAGACAACCCCCCAACGGCACCCGTGGCCTCGACTCGGATTCCCGACAGCAAAAAGAGAGGTATGGTGTGGCCCCTACTTTGGACTGCGAGCAGGTAGCCTGTTCACCCAAAAAAATCCCATCCTCTGGGCGTACAGCATGCTGCTTGGGCACAGGCAGCGGCTAAGGCAAAGCAGACACTGTAGGATCCGGTGGCAATGCGGCCGTGTTGTAGCAGTGCATGCAGTGCAGCCCCTTCCCCCCCCATCATGTTGTAAGGCGTGGAAACACGCCGGTTTCTGGGAGCGCAGGTTACATTGGGGATTTGCACACACGCGCTTGTCAGCGCGGCCAAACGAGGTTTCGCAGGGCATCAGGGTTGTAGTGGCTACACTGCATGCGGGCGAGGGCTGGAATGGATGCGCGGGGCTGCCTGGCGCGCAACGGGAGCCGAGCACGCCCGAGCACGCCCGAGCATGCTCGCAGCCCGAACTTGTGGCCGCGCACAATCGCGGTTTAATTTGCATGTCCCAAGCGCTAAGTAAAGCTGCATTTGAACAAATTGTGATGTATCAGTGTCTCCGCACACTGCGGGCGCGTGGGCGAGGCGGCCCCGCGCCCGAGCACGCACGAGCATGCTCGCGGCCCAAAGTGAAGGCCGAGACGCTGTTTGCTGTCCTATGTCTGGAAACAAGCGCTCATTATTCCTAGATTATGTAACAGCAAACTTGCGCATTTGAGCGCAAACTATGGTCGCAACACCGCACCGCAAGGGCCCGAGCACGCGTGAGCATGCTCGCGGCCCAAACTGTGGGCCCACCCCTGCCGGCGCGCGCCCTTGCAGAAGAGCCCTTACAGAGGTGCACAGTTCATACTAGTTGAAGCATACATAGTACAAGAGAAGCTAGTGATGAGGAGCGAGGAGTCTAAAGGTCTTGCCGAGTCATCCGAAGTTGCAGCCCTCTGCGGGGTCTCTGCTGGAAGTCCTGCAGTAAATGTGCATCGGAAGGCAACTACTGTGCGGCGAAGGCGTCGGCATAGCAGGCAAAGGCGAAGGTAATACGCTGCAGTCTAAAGCAGCGCGCCGGTTTGACCGCAGGTTTACGGCGCGCTGTGCTGGGACATAATGTTACTTTCTCTACTGTCTACATTGGTGTTATGTATTGCAGACATTTCAGTATAACCAGCTCGTGTGCGTTATGAGGCTCAGAGGCCGACCCGTCATGAGGCCGACCCGATGTGATAACGGGGCAACAGCAAGATAGTAAGTTCAATGCTCCAACTTTCTTACCCTTAGCCAAAATGGTATTTTTTGTCGACACTGCTGCAAGTTTGACCTGTAACCTGCAACCTCTACACTAGAATGAGCGACGAGGAAGGTTTGGACGATTTGGCAGATCTACTAGATGCCGAAGGAAGCGCTAGTGACGACGAGACAGTCGGAAGCGAAACTGAATGGAGCGGCGAGGAGGAAGACCCTGAGGTGGAGGGCCTCAAGGAAGAGCTAAAAACACAGCTGCCGAATACCGACTTCCAACAGCCTGACGGTGCGCACGGTCTTATGTCGCTGCGGTCGTGTTGTGAAATCACATCACAAACCACATCACGTGTGCTTTGTGAAGCAGTTGTGGTTGACATTTGTTTTTTCGCCTCTCAGGCAAGCTGCTTGCCGCGCTCCACTTAGTAAGCAGCATCCAGCAGCAGCTCAGCGCGGGTAACCCAGGCGCACTATCAGCGGTCCACACCAAACTCAAATTTCTCTGCCAGCTTGCAGACCAGCCCAAACGCCAGAGCGCCCGTCTACAGCGCAAGGCAGATGATGGCCCAGTGGCAGCGGGGGAAGCACTTGCTGGCGAAGCCGGCGGGACTCGGGACGGCGCGGCTGTGGGTTCCGCCGGTGGCCCTTCAGGCAGCAACGGAGCCGCACGCTCCCCAGCCCCCTCCCCAGCCGGCTCCCCACGCGCACCAGCTGCTTGCAAGAGCGGCAAGGGCGGTAGACGCCGGCGTGCAGCAAACGGCACCTCTCGCACCGTGACGGTGAAGCACCGCCGCGTGACAGTGCGCCAAATCAGATTATTGCAAAAGCGGATGGGGATGGCGGTTCGGGCGCATGCGCTCAGTGGGCGAGGCAAGCTTTCCTTGTGGCAGCATGCAGTAGACGACAGCGGAGTCGCGTTCAAGCCCATAACAGAGCCACGGGAGCTCGCGGAGCGCATCAGCTCCGTCACACTGGAGGAGCTGGTGGACAAGCACGGTCCCAAGACGACGCTGGAGCAGGTGGTTACTATGGAGATGCAGGAGTCGCTCGATTGCAAGATCAAGGTGGACGTGCAGGGTAAGCTGCCACATCTGGTTTGCGGGATCCCTGTTGTTTGCGGGTCGCCCTAAGCAGCAGGTGTGTTGTCATGTGCTTGTAGAGTACACGCCGCTCGCCATGACCGCCGAGCTTCAGAAGCTGATGGGGACTAAGCGTTTCAGCGCGGCCATGCACCGCTCCACGACCAAGTCGCTCATCGCAATCATCAAACGTGGCCGCGAAGTGTTGTCGGATGTTGGCCCCAAGGTGAGCGGGCCAGGCTTGTTCTGCATGAACATCTACTGCTAGAGCCATGTCACTTTGCTGTTTGAATCATGTGCACGTATGCTTCTGCTCGTCCCTCGTGCGCAGTTTGACAAATACAGACGCGCGGGCGGCGGGAGACCGGTCACGGGAGACGATGCTGCAGCTGCTGGTGCAGTGCGCGAGCCGGCCGTTGGAGCTGGCCCCTGCCACGCTGTGGCTGGCCCTGGCACTGCGGGGGAAGCCGGCAAAGTGCAGCAGCTGGTGGCCTTTTGGGATCGTGACAGCAGCCGGCGAACTAAGGTAGGAGTCTGTGCGCAGTCAATCCGAACCATGGTCATATGTAAGATCAGCCTAAACGCACTCGTCTGCGCTTCAAACATGCCTTCGCCCGCCATGTTACGTGTTTCCGTATTGCAGGCTCACGCCGCCGCCACCGCCGCCGCCACTGCTGCTGCCGCCAGGCCTGTCGGCCACGGCTGCGCCCCACCACCTGGCGGCGCCATGGCGACGGCGGCGGCCAGCGCCGCAGATGGGGGTGGAGGTGGCGGCGGAGCGGGAGGTGGAGGGTTGCGCAGCCCTGGTGGTGCCAATGGCGGCGGCGGCAACGGAGACGGTGGCGACGCTCCTGGTCCTGGCGCCGCGGCGCCGCCCTTCACGGCTGCCGCGGCTGGCACCAGCCACGATGGCGGCGGCGGCGCTGGAGGTGTGGGCAGCGGAGCCGAGGTGGGTTTGGCTGGAGCGGAAAGCTTGTCGCCATCAGCCTAAGCACACTCGTTCAGAGATGCGCCTTGACCTCTTAATGCTGCGACTGTCACACTGTCAGCCGCGTGGCCCACAGGCCTTTGCACTTGCCTTTGCGCGCCGCCTGCGCTTCAAACATGCCTTCGCCCGCCATGTTACGTGTTTCCGTATTGCAGGCTCACGCCGCCACCATCGCCGCCGCCACCGCCGCCGCCACTGCCGCTGCCGCCAGGCCTGTCGGCCACGGCTGTGCCCCACCACCTGGCGGGGCCATGGCGACGGCGGCGGCCAGCGCCGCAGATGGGGGTGGAGGTGGTGGCGGAGCGGGAGGTGGAGGGTTGCGCAGCCCTGGTGGTGCCAATGGCGGCGGTGGCAACGCAGACGGCGGCAACGGAGACGGCGGCGACGCTCCTGGTCCTGGCGCCGCGGCGCCGCGCTTCACGGCTGCCGCGGCTGGCACCAGCCACGATGGCGGCGGTGGCGCTGGAGGTGTGGGCAGCGGAGCCGAGGTGGGTGGCGGATGTAGTTGTTCTCCATTGCCGCCAGGCAAAGTTACCAGCTTGTGACCTATTTTCTCCCGATGTAAATTGCGGTGGCCCCGTCATTACCTCGGCACACAGTTTGGTGCAGCTATGCGAGATGGAGATGGAACTGGAGAGCAGGGCGCGGCAGGCATCGCTCGGTCCCCGGTGCGTAGTGTGCGCACATTGTCTGCTCATGTGTATGCAAAGGTGTCTGATACCGGCCACTGTACAGGAACGGGACCAAGACACCGCAATTTCGTGCCTGTGCAGGGGTACCAGCTTCGCGTCAACGTGCTTCTCAACTCCAACCCCCACAAGTGGAGTAAGGACAGGTGCCTGGACGCGTGCCGCACGCTCATCTGGTACGTCGACTCATCCCCCTTCCTCAAGGCTCTCGTGTACGATGCACTGTGGTTCGAGGCAACAAACAACGTATGCTGGCAAAAGAAGCTCGACCTGCTGAAAGCTGTGCGGAATCTTTTCGTGCTTCCTGGCTATGAGGTTGGGAGCGCACTTGCGATGTGTGCGAAGGCAGAGCAGGGTGAGGATGACGACCCGGACGACGGCGAGGCTGACGTGGCGGTAAGTGGAGGGCTGATGGCAGCGGAGGCTGAGGCTCTATGTGTTTGATGTGAACTGAATGTTCATCCCTACTCTGCAGGCGGACACAGCTCCAGATGGCAAGGGGCCACTCACCTCCGTCGAGCCGACTGCGCATGCAGAGGTGGCGGCGGGTGCCAGCGCTGGGCAGGTGCGTTACCGCCGCTACTTGGATGAATCAGAGCACGCATGCCACAACATCTGGGCATTTGCAGGCCCCCGGTAAACTTCGGCGCAGCGCGCGTACCAGGGCGGCCGCTGGAGATGACACGGTGGCATCTGGGGCGGACGCCATGACGGGCGCTGCAGTCATCCCGGTGAGTATCGTCGGGGCCGACGCAGCGTTTGCCATTGCGGATCGAGTCATAAAGGAAACATACATCCGTCATATCTTTTGCAGAGTGCCGGAGCGGGCAAGCGCGCACACGCTCGCAGGGCCACGGGGCCAAACGGAACGGCCGCTGGAGGCGCCCCTGCCGCGACAGCCCCTGTTGGCAGGGCGGGATCCGTTGCGGCTGCCCCCGAGCAGGTAGGCACAGTGCACCTGTATGTGCTCGCGCGGCACAGTGGACTCTCGCTTTCCACATTTGCTGGTACCCCATTGCAATCACCAACTTAGTTGCGCTACGACGCTTTGCAACCCCTAGGCTGCCGGAAAGCGCAAGCGCAAACACGTTGAGATGGCCGTGGGGCAAGACGGAACGGCCGCTGGAGGCGCTACCGCCGCGACAGCCTCTGGTGGCGTGGCAGGCGTCATCGGGGCTGCCCCCGAGCAGGTAGGCACAGTGCACATGTATGTGCTTGTGCGGCACAGTGGACTCTCGCTTTCCACATTTGCTGGTAGCCCATCGCAATAGTTGCGCTACAACGCTTTGCAACTCCCAGGCTGCCGGAAAGCGCAAGCGCACGGACGTCAGGATGGCCGTGGGGCAAGACGGAACGGCCGCTGGAGGCGCCCCTGCCACGACAGCCCCTGTTGGCAGGGCGGGATCCGTTGCGGCTGCCCCCGAGCAGGTAGGCACAGTGCACCTGTATGTGCTCGTGCGGCACAGTGGCCTCTGCCTTTCGGGTTGCCCCCATCGCAAGTGGTTCTCGTAAATGTCATGCACAACCCCCCGCCCACCCCGTGATGCGTATTGCAAAGCAGGCGCACACTGCCGCCGCCACCGCGCCTGTGCGCCGGGGCCACGCCCCGCCACCTGGTGATGCCATGGAGGCGGCGCCGGCCAGTGGCGCAGGTGGCAGGGGCGGAGTGGGAGGTGGAGGGCTGCACGGCCCTGGTGGTGCTAACGGTGGTGGCGGCGGCGGCGGCGGCCCTCCTGCCCCTGGTGTTGACGGCGGCGGCGATGACGCACTTGAGGGCCATGGAGCCGAGGTGGGTTCGAGCAGAGCATCAAGCATGGTGGCGTCAGTCGCAATGCGCAAGCAGCCTGTGTGTGTCATATGTTGATATCATGAAGCATCAGTAAAGCTAAGTCCTATGCGCATGGGCCATCTTGCAGGATACTGTGGCCAATGACGATGGTGACGCTGGTGGTGCTAACGGCGGTGGCGGCGGCGGCCCTCCTGCCCCTGGTGTTGGCGGCGGCGGCGTCGACGCACTTGAGGGCAATGGAGACGAGGTGGGTGCGAGCAGAGCAGTGTGTGTGCGTGTATATGTTATAAAAGCACAAGGGAAAGGGTCGACACTGTGCGTGCGTCATGTGACAAGCAAACAGTGTGTTATTCCTAGGCTTCATGAAGATTTACATCACGTCACAATGCGTGGGATTCGCAGAATCCTGCGGCCGATGGCGATGATCCGGCTGCCTCGGTGGATAGCCGTCCGTCCAAGCGCCCGGACGGGCCTGGCTGGACTGACGGCAAGCCGCAGATTTCGGCAGGCAAGCGGTTTTGGTACATCAACGATGTGGACGAGGAGGGCCAGCCTCGTTGCGGCAGAGCCCGTGGGCGTGCAGCGCCGGCGCCACCACCAGTGCAGCCGTCAACCTCGCACAGGTACCCAACACGCAGGTCACAGTCCCAGGCCGGTTCGCAGCACACGCACGGCGCACCGGAACCGCAACCTCGTGGACTGGAGCCCATTGCTGAGGGAAATGACGGCGAGGTGCAGCGGGCGCCGCCACAGCTGCGCGCACCTGAAACGGCCAGGCATGCAGCTTGTAGTGCGGGGCAGGGGACGCCGAACTCAAGGAAACCGACAGCCCGGGCGGCCTGTGGCATAGCGACAGGGACGGAGGCCGGGGGCTACCAACCTGGTTCCGACGGCGGCAACGGAGACGGCGGCGACGCTCCTGGTCCTGGCGCCGCGGCGCCGCCCTTCACGGCTGCCGCGGCTGGCACCAGCCACGATGGCGGCGGCGGCGCTGGAGGTGTGGGCAGCGGACCCGAGGTGGGTGTGGCTGGAGCGGACAGCTTGTCGCCATCAGCCTAAGCACACTCGTTCAGAGATGCACCGTGGCCTCTTAATGCTGCGACTGTCACACTGTCAGCCGCGTGGCCCACAGGCTTTTGCATTTGCCTTTGCGCGCCGCCTGCGCTTCAAACATGCCTTCGCCCGCCATGTTACGTGTTTCCGTATTGCAGGCTCACGCCGCCGCCACCGCCGCCGCCAATGCTGCTGCCGCCAGACCACCAGTGCAGCCGTCAACCTCGCACAGGTACCCAACACGCAGGTCACAGTCCCAGGCCGGTTCGCAGCAGACGCACGGCGCACCGGAACCGCAACCTCGTGGACTGGAGCCCATTGCTGAGGCAAATGACGGCGAGGTGCAGCGGGCGCCGCCACAGCTGCGCGCACCTGAAACGGCCAGGCATGCAGCTTGTAGTGCGGGGCAGGGGACGCCGAACTCAAGGATACCGACGGCCCGGGTGGCCTGTGGCATAGCGACAGGGACGGAGGCCGGGGGCTACCAACCTGGTTCCGACGGCGGCAACGGAGACGGCGGCGACGCTCCTGGTCCTGGCGCCGCGGCGCCGCCCTTCACGGCTGCCGCGGCTGGCACCAGCCACGGTGGCGGCGGCGGCACTGGAGGTGTGGGCAGCGGAGCCGAGGTGGGTGTGGCTGGAGCGGACAGCTTGTCGCCATCAGCCTAAGCACACTCGTTCAGAGATGCACCGTGGCCTCTTAATGCTGCGACTGTCACACTGTCAGCTGCGTGGCCCACAGGCTTTTGCATTTGCCTTTGCGCGCCGCCTGCGCTTCAAACATGCCTTCGCCCGCCATGTTACGTGTTTCCGTATTGCAGGCTCACGCCGCCACCATCGCCGCCGCCACTGCTGCTGCCGCCAGACCACCAGTGCAGCCGTCAACCTCGCACAGGTACCCAACACGCAGGTCACAGTCCCAGGCCGGTTCGCAGCACACGCACGGCGCACCGGAACCGCAACCTCGTGGACTGGAGCCCATTGCTGAGGCAAATGACGGCGAGGTGCAGCGGGCGCCGCCACAGCTGCGCGCACCTGAAACGGCCAGGCATGCAGCTTGTAGTGCGGGGCAGGGGACGCCGAACTCAAGGAAACCGACGGCCCGGGTGGCCTGTGGCATAGCGACAGGGACGGAGGCCGGGGGCTACCAACCTGGTTCCGACGGCGGCAACGGAGACGGCGGCGACGCTCCTGGTCCTGGCGCCGCGGCGCCGCCCTTCACGGCTGCCGCGGCTGGCACCAGCCACGGTGGCGGCGGCGGCACTGGAGGTGTGGGCAGCGGAGCCGAGGTGGGTGTGGCTGGAGCGGACAGCTTGTCGCCATCAGCCTAAGCACACTCGTTCAGAGATGCGCCGTGGCCTCTTAATGCTGCGACTGTCACACTGTCAGCCGCGTGGCCCACAGGCTTTTGCACTTGCCTTTGCGCGCCGCCTGCGCTTCAAACATGCCTTCGCCCGCCATGTTACGTGTTTCCGTATTGCAGGCTCACGCCGCCGCCACCGCCGCCGCCACTGCTGCTGCCGCCAGGCCTGTCGGCCACGGCTACGCCCCACCACCTGGCGGCGCCATGGCGACGGCGGCGGCCAGCGCCGCAGATGGGGGTGGAGGTGGCGGCGGAGCGGGAGGTGGAGGGTTGCGCAGCCCTGGTGGTGCCAATGGCGGCGGCGGCGAACGCAGACGGCGGCGACGCTCCTGGTCCTGGCGCCGCGGCGCCGCCCTTCACGGCTGCCGCGGCTGGCACCAGCCACGGTGGCGGCGGCGGCACTGGAGGTGTGGGCAGCGGAGCCGAGGTGGGTGTGGCTGGAGCGGAAAGCTTGTCGCCATCAGCCTAAGCACACTCGTTCAGAGATGCGCCTTGACCTCTTAATGCTGCGACTGTCACACTGTCAGCCGCGTGGCCCACAGGCTTTTGCACTTGCCTTTGCGCGCCGCCTGCGCTTCAAACATGCCTTCGCCCGCCATGTTACGTGTTTCCGTATTGCAGGCTCACGCCGCCGCCACCGCCGCCGCCACTGCTGCTGCCGCCAGGCCTGTCGGCCACGGCTGCGCCCCACCACCTGGCGGCGCCATGGCGACGGCGGCGGCCAGCGCCGCAGATGGGGGTGGAGGTGGCGGCGGAGCGGGAGGTGGAGGGTTGCGCAGCCCTGGTGGTGCCAATGGCGGCGGCGGCAACGCAGACGGCGGCGACGCTCCTGGTCCTGGCGCCGCGGCGCCGCCCTTCACGGCTGCCGCGGCTGGCACCAGCCACGGTGGCGGCGGCGGCACTGGAGGTGTGGGCAGCGGAGCCGAGGTGGGTGTGGCTGGAGCGGAAAGCTTGTCGCCATCAGCCTAAGCACACTCGTTCAGAGATGCGCCTTGACCTCTTAATGCTGCGACTGTCACACTGTCAGCCGCGTGGCCCACAGGCTTTTGCACTTGCCTTTGCGCGCCGCCTGCGCTTCAAACATGCCTTCGCCCGCCATGTTACGTGTTTCCGTATTGCAGGCTCACGCCGCCGCCACCGCCGCCGCCACTGCTGCTGCCGCCAGGCCTGTCGGCCACGGCTGCGCCCCACCACCTGGCGGCGCCATGGCGACGGCGGCGGCCAGCGCCGCAGATGGGGGTGGAGGTGGCGGCGGAGCGGGAGGTGGAGGGTTGCGCAGCCCTGGTGGTGCCAATGGCGGCGGCGGCAACGCAGACGGCGGCGACGCTCCTGGTCCTGGCGCCGCGGCGCCGCCCTTCACGGCTGCCGCGGCTGGCACCAGCCACGGTGGCGGCGGCGGCACTGGAGGTGTGGGCAGCGGACCCGAGGTGGGTGTGGCTGGAGCGGAAAGCTTGTCGCCATCAGCCTAAGCACACTCGTTCAGAGATGCGCCTTGACCTCTTAATGCTGCGACTGTATGTCACACTGTCAGCCGCGTGGCCCACAGGCTTTTGCACTTGCCTTTGCGCGCCGCCTGCGCTTCAAACATGCCTTCGCCCGCCATGTTACGTGTTTCCGTATTGCATGAACATGTTGTCCAATGCCTCCGCAATGCAATGTGACCAGCTTACCGGGGACGACGTCTGGCGACTACATGTGCTGCTTGGAGACCTGGTGGAGGGTGCTGCAGAGGCCTTCGCTGGTGCTGAGGAGGACGAGGATCGTACAAGGCTGGGTGATTTGTGCGGACAGGGGGTGAGTGTTGCAATCGTGCATGGGCTCCTGCCATTGTCCTGCTACTGACGAATGACCCTCATGGCGCAGCTATTTGCCAAAGAGCTTTCCAGGCGGTACTCGGGAGAAGCTCCACCGCTACCTGACGTGCCCGACTACAAACCGCCGGTCTTCATGCGGGAAGAGGATGAGGAGCGGCATGAGGAGGAGGCGGTGGAGGCGGAGGTACGTGTACAATGTTTTGGGTCATGTTCTTGAGAGTATTGCAGCGCCGCCGGTAATCTGACTATTGTGTCGAGCAGGCTACTGGCGACGGTACGGGTGGCGGAGGCGGTGGAGATGGTGGAGGCGGCATCTTTGAACAGTTCATCCAGGTATGGTGCTTCGTACTCAGCAAGGAAGTGGCATCTATGCTTACCCTATTTGGCGTGTGCAGGGGCTCACGCAGCGGCCCTTTGCCGACCTTATGCCTGACTGCATCTCGGAGGCGCTGTACAATACGCTGCCAGACGGCCCAAGGCGGGTGTGGGCCTACATCTTCTACAAGGGCGCTGATCCCAAAGAGGTGGGAATTAAGTGCGCCTCGTGTTACCTTACTCTTGCTAATCATCCTGCCGAACGCAGGTGGTTTTTGCATTCAACCCCAACGCTGCCACCGACATCAAGCTCACGCGCCAAAAGCTGCGGTGCTTAGCCAGTGAGACGTGGCTCAATGACGAGGTGATCAACGTCTACATGCTGCTGCTGCAGGTGCGTGACTCTGGCCCGGCGGGCGTTGTGGCTTGGTAACATTTGTTACGCGCAGGGCCGTGACACCCGCCTGCGCCAGGAGGGCCTCGACGGTGCCATCAGGTGCCATTTCTTCAACAGCTTCTTCTTTAACAAGCTGTACATGGACAGCGGCAAGTACGACTACGCCAGTGTGGCGGCGTGGACCCACCCGGTGCGCCTGCAGAACGCCCTGCAGGTCTCGCCGGCTCCCCTACTCCAGAACATCGACCGCATAATCATCCCGGTCAACCTGGTTAGTAAAATTGCATCAGGCCAGGCAGTTCTAGATATGTGTGCAGTGCGTCCTGACCCACACCATTTGCCACTTGTAGGGCAACACGCACTGGACGTGTGTGGCGGTGGACCCGCGGCAGAAGGTGGTGCGGTACTACGACTCCCTGGGGGTACGTAACGGTTGCTTTCTCGTATGTTCCGTGTGAGCCCACATCCGCCATCGCAGGGCGAGAACGGTGAGCTGGTGGGCCACCTGCTGCAGTGGCTGCAGGACGAGGCGAGCAACAAGCTCAATGCGAGGTGTGAACGCAAGGGGGGGGGCGGGGTCCGCTGTTCAAAAAACCGATGCAGGTCGCCGTACCATAATGTGACTGCCTTTGACATGCTTTCAGATGGATCACACGCGGCTGGACAACTGAGAACCTCAAGTTCCCCCGTCAAATCAACGGCACTGACTGTGGTGCCTTTGCGGTCGCGTGGGCGGACGCGCATGCCCTCGGCCAGGAGACGCCTTATCAGCAGGAGCACATGGAGATGATCCGGGTGGGAATCCTGGTGAACATTATGCGGAAGTTCATTGCGTAGAGGTAGCACGCAGGGGCGCACAAGGGTGGTAGCACAAGGGTGGTGACGCGAGAAACGTTTTGCACGCAGCTGGCATTACTTTACCCAAGTGGCCGCGCTGGGTGGCTGGGTTTAGACTGGAAGCTTGGTATCGTGGTTGTGCCTCAGTCCGGGGATGAGTGCGCGTGCCCACGCTCAGTGTGTGTGCGTAAGGTAGCATGCGTGTGAAGCCTGACAGACATGCGCGTGCCCACGTGTACTGCGCATGCAACGTGATGTGCGTGTCAAGCCTGACACATATGCAACGAAAAGCTTGATTCGCTGTAAGAAGAACGAACTGAGGCTTGGTATTGGGACAGCGACTGGTCCATTGCGCGGTGCCCGGGTCGGATTTGCAGCTCAACCCCTGCCGTGACCCCGCCCGGCGGAATCACACGGCCATATTGCGCTCCCATCCCTCTCCCATATGGATACGGCCATAGGCAAGAGCGCAGGGCCGGGCGTTGACCTTTGCATGCGTGGGGAGGGCAGGAGCGTGGTCCGGATGGGGGCCAGGTGCGGTGCCCGGGTCGGATTTGCAGCTCAACCCCTGCCGTGACCCCGCCCGGCGGAATCACACGGCCATATTGCGCTCCCATCCCTCTCCCATATGGATACGGCCATAGGCAAGAGCGCAGGGCCGGGCGTTGACCTTTGCATGCGTGGGGAGGGCAGGAGCGTGGTCCGGATGGGGGCCAGGTGCGGTGCCCGGGTCGGATTTGCAGCTCAACCCCTGCCGTGACCCCGCCCGGCGGAATCACACGGCCATATTGCGCTCCCATCCCTCTCCCATATGGATACGGCCATAGGCAAGAGCGCAGGGCCGGGCGTTGACCTTTGCATGCGTGGGGAGGGCAGGAGCGTGGGGTTGGTGTGCAGGAACACGCGTGCGGTACCAGCTGTCCTGAAGACATATATACCTCCACCTTCATTTACCACGCACGCGACGAGCAGTTTGAAAGTTCTGAACTTTAGGTCACCCCAGAAGTTGCCCCAAGCAGATGCTAATGCAACCTCTAGGCCAGCCTAATGCTGAGGCAACTGGTGGCGAGGCTGGGAGCGAGTCCTATCGTTGCGGGACACCAATTGCGGTGCCCTGGGCGAGAAGTGAAAGCTCTCAGGTTAACCCCAGTTGCAAAGCACGCAATCAGAACAATCTGCTTAAGCCAACTGGAAATGAGGGACAAAACGGAGGCAGAAGCCGAACGCAAAGACGCCGGCTACACAGCAGCTTGAACCTTCTCCTGCTCGTGATTATGCTGAATGTTCGAACGACCAACTACATCCCTGCGCACACAACATTGCAAACTATCGAACTAGGGCGCGAAACTACTGAGACTGGTGGGACAACGCCCTCAGAGAGCCCCGCAACGCCAGACATTTACACAAACAAAACCACGTACCTGTACAAAACATGCGTCCAGAATGCGCTGGCAGACGGAGACCTCAGCTGGAACATGGGCCCGCAACTCACTCACCCGAGACACACTCAAGAACAACCGACGTTCACATACTTGCAATACACAGCCCCTACGCACTCAAAACATAAAACATATACCCACAAATACCAAACGCAAACTACCTACACTACTCGAGCGAAAATGCGCCCCGCTAGCCTTGCCATCTGCCCGCGCCAAAAGGTTGCCGAAATGCGAGGACAAACTTCCAGACTGCGCGGTATACCCATGTCCTGCTGCGTGGCCAGCAGCTACCGGCCTGCGAAGTTCTCGACCAACTATGAGCTCGACGGCCCTAACGGAACGGCCAGCAGCCAAACACCGTTCGGCCAACTGGAGGACAACCTCGCAGGACGCTGCATGCCGGCAACAAGAGCGCTAGGACCTCTGGTGCCAGAACGGACTAGCAATGGACGCGACACAAGATGGCACCAGCGGGCAGCGACTCTCCTAATACTAGTTATGCATAGCAGCCAGGCGCTTGACGAAGCTCTGACTCTAGCACTTGTTGGTCCACATGTCGCCCAGACAGGCGCGCTTAGAACAGTAGTGGCTGAGCAGTTTGTGCGTATGATGTTTTGTTTGCTGTTGCATGTGGCGGAGATGACGGTACCACCAACGCTGACTGCAGCACGCACTGCATTTGAGGGACTGGAAGCACTGACCCTGTGGGCTTGTATGGAAGTGTGCCCCACAACACACAACCAGGCCGCGATAGGGCTAATTAAGGACCACGCGCTGAAATGGTTAGTGAATGCGATTGCGAACGCACGTGATGCAGTGCTGGTGAGCACGCACCATCTGCACTATGTGGCCATGAAAGCCACGACGGCAAGGCTGGGCCCATACCCGAGCATTGCGTGTAAATTTGAGGCTACAGACTTTCCCTTGTTATGCGGACAGCTAAAGCTCTCAGTCACCATCTATTGGGTCGGGAAAGGTGTTGGTCAGCAAGCCCTACACGCGCTCAAACAGTGTTACAACGCCACCATGCACGGGGCAGCTATTATAAGAACCGTCACCTACTATAGCCTGGAAGCCACCTACATTATGGGGGCTACTACGACCTCCACAGCCCTTTTGGTCCTCCTCACCAGACACTTGGCGAAATTAAACGCGGAAGCCTCCCACGCCCCAGACACACTCGTCCTCTGCCACCACGGTGCAGCACTGACCACACTCATATGCGCACCACTAGGCATCAGCCTCAGCCTGGCCCCTCTTTGTATCACAGCAATAGCATACTGCACTGCGGCCGTGCCGCTCGGCCTTGCCATGCTTGTTCTGACCATCGACGCCAGCCTCCTACTCCTTGCTCTCATAACCCTCACAGGCCACCTAATACAACGGTGTGCACACTGGCTAATCAAATTCATGCTCTCAATATGGCGCTGCAAACGCCCCATTTTGGGAGCGCTGGCCATCGCCACCACACTGCACATGGCATACCACCTCATGCCTGCTATGTGCCCACAGGGTGAACAACACGCGCTCATTGCTACCTGGACGCCAGCACTGACAACGGGAGCACTATCAATTGCACAAACACTATGGCTTGCAATACTGGTGCAACCGGCAAGCCCCCTACTCAGCGGTGGCTGGAGTACCAGGGCCGGGGCGGCAGTCCAAGCCCCCCACCAAAACCCACCACCCAACACGCTCCACTACCCACCAACGCATGCTCGCTGCTCCCCTCTACCACCTCAGCAAACTGGTTCGTGCAGCACTCGGGCAACTAACAACATGCTAGGACACGCGTACAGAGCAGGAGCCCCAGGCAATAAACTGCCGGCTCAACCTCTCCCTCCCTTGTGCGAAACATACTTTGAAACCCAGGAGCAGTCCTTCTGCTGGGTTCACGCCATCAATAACCTCATGGCCAGGCCTGCCATCTCCCCGCACCGGGTGCTGGCATATGCCGAGCAAAACTTATACCATGCCCACAACACGGGGCAAGTAACTCAAGCCAGCGCCTGGCAGCAAGGCTTTACACCGTTATTGGGACAATTCTCAGTGCATGTAATTAACCATTACCTGAGGTTCAACTGCCACCAGCCCAACGGCCCGATGGCCCTGTACACGCCGGGCGCCACCGAACCAGGCGACACACCCGGAAAGATTGCAAAACGCATAACAATCCAGGCAGAGGCCCCAGGGTTTCTCATACACTCACCGGGCTACTCGAACGGTATCTACGGACACGTAGTAGCCATTCGGAAACACGGCCGCGACTGGCTACTCCTTGACTCTGCCGACACACAACCGCGCCGCCTTCGAAACACAACTCCCCTTGAAACCACCGGTTCTCTCTTTGTCCTCACACAGCGTCAGCCTGACACCCCCCCACTCACCCCCAATTGCTTAAACAACGTGGGCCTGCCACCCGGCTGGGCCCCAGACCGGCTAGGCTCCCGGCCTGACTCAGCAACAAACCCGGCACCACCAAACCACGCGCTAGACACTCTGGTAGACACCCTCGCAGGAGAAAACCTCCGCATGCTGGACTCCTGTTCCTGGGGCAACAACTGTGCAATCTACGCTACCCTTGCCTCCCTGCCGAACAGCACGGTCCCACTAATCCCCGCAACCCCACGGACTGGGGCCCCCTGATGCACACAATCAGGCGGAACATAGCCGACCGCCTCCGCCACCTAACAGACGTTCGCACACCTGGCAGCGATGCACTCAGGATGCATATCCTAGGCCTGTACGACGAAACATCTGCGGCAGATCAAACCATCGCCACCCACTGCGCGGAGCTTGAAGACTCTGCCATGCTCACGGTACCCGACCTCATTGCCTTCCAGAGCCTGCTACCTGGAGTCCAACTCCACCTCATAGGACCTGGATATACCGGCTGGCACACGTTCCCCCGAAACGGCACTGCCGGCCCTGCCCAACACCACGTACACCTAGCCCACGTTCCTCACTCCTGGGCCCTTGCTGGCTTCCCCACCTCCTACGCAGCGACCTACTGCAATCACTATGTAGCCGTCCACCACCCGCACTGGGAGCCAGGGCTATGCGCCTCTGACCTGGACACACTGCTGCGCCGGGGTGCCCTCTGGAAAGGAGGCCCGGATGTCCCAGAACTCTTTCCCCACAGAGCCCCTCCGCCCATTAGTCGCGCCCCACCGCCGGCAAAGCAACAGAATGCACCCGTGGCAGCAGCAGACACGCCACCCCCGCCCCCATCAGGCCGCAAGACCGCCGTTCCAGGGCCCGCAAAATGCTGGACAGGACGGATGAGCACACTGAAGGACTTATTCAAACGGCAACAGCCGGCAACAGCAGCACACCATGAAACCCCTGTAACTCCACCCGCTGCTAACCAGACTAAAGCACGCACACTCCACATAACCACACACAATGTCCGGGGACTGCTCTCGCACACCCTCTCAACTGGGGAGCCGGGGAACCTTAGCTTTACCCTGTGCAACATCGCGTCCTGGGCCGCGGACATTGTGGTCCTAACGGAAACAAAACTGGGCGGACGACATGACCCAGTCAAAAAGGCGTTCCTCAATGAAGGCTACCGGCTATACTGCAGCACCGTGCCCCGCAACACTGCCGCACGGGGCAGCGCCGGGGTCGCAGTGGCCGTCTCCACACGGTTCAGCAACATGAACAGCGTCACACATCACACACCTCCTGTGCCCCTACATGGCTACGTATCGCACGTTCAGATCCGCACGCGGGGCAGCACTCCTCTCACCATCCTGGGCGTCTATGCCCCCGAGGACACGGCCACCCGCAAGGCAATCTACGCGTACTGCCAAGCAACACTGGCACACACAACTGCCTGCGAACAACACCTGATAGTCGCCGGGGACTTCAACGCCGTGGCCCAAGCCGCAGACCGCACAGGGCCCCTTGACGCTGCTGACAGGCTCCACCAGCGCTTTCTTTCCCAGACTGGGCTTACACCAACCCGCAGTGCCGGCGTGGTCACCGCGGCTGACTGGTCGTACGAACAAACTCAAAGCGGCACAATCACACACCGGAGCCGCATTGACGACATTCTTCTTTGCCCAACAACACGGAGTGCATGCCCAGACACATCAACCTACTCAAGCATTGTTGCAGGCAACTTTGACCACAGGCCCGTCCACGCTAAATTGCCTGCAGACTCGCTACAGCTCTGGGAAGCACAGCAAACCACACCGCCGCCGGCCGCGCCAGCGGACAACCCGTGCTGGTCGCGAGTCCAGCTGCCCGTCACGACGAAGCAGCTGGCAGCCGCCGCAGCCCGGCTTGAAGACACAATGGTGGAGGCCACGGCCGACTTGCTCTCTGCGACAAAAGCAGCGGTACAAGTCATTGAGAAGGCACTGAAGAAACACACAAAAGACCCGGAGGCCTACCCGGCCAACACAATGCACTGGGACCTGGCACACAGCCGTATTCTGCAGGGCCTCGACGTGAATAAGCTCGCGGAACAGCTAGCGGCAGCACTAGATGCCGGCCTGACATGCCTCCTGGATGAATGCACTCTCAAACCCCCGCACACCGGCAAGCACCACCTCGCACGCTCCACGACACGCCACCTGAAACCCCTATGGGAGGAGGAGGTAAAATTAAAACAAGCTCTCACCAACCTGACAAAGAATGGACCAGCGCCCGATGAGGAGACTGCACATGAAACGGCTAGCCTCAGAGGCAAGATCAAGGACTGCCAAACCCGCCACCGCCAACTGGTGGCGGACAGGTCCAAGGCACAGCGGGAAGCCGCAGCCACCGCACTGCAGCGCACCCTCACGACCAGACCTGCGCAGGGGCATAAACGCATTTTTCAAACAGGCAGCGGGGAACGCGGACTCCCGGCAGTGCGCAACCCTGAAACCGGGGAGGTGGCCACAGAATCCCGCGAGCATCCTAGCCGTCCTCGAAAGTCACTTCAGCAAACTGTCCAAACCCCCTAACGGCCCACGCACCGGCCACTACCGACTCGAACCTGGGTCGAAACGGGGGTACCCCTTCGAGCAACCCAATGCCACAGACGCATTCAACCTTGAGCGTAACCGGCATCCCGATGCACAACTCCATGCTGCCCAGCATGCTGGACCCCGCCAACTTTGACCACTGCATCTCTCACCTGTCCCGCAACAAAGCGACAGGCCCGGATGGCATCCCGAACGAGCTACTCCGCATCTTGCCCGCCGGCATGAAGCAGGCCCTGCATAACGTATTGAAAGTCATGTATGTCAAGTCAGAAATCCCCACTACGTGGGCTACCTCAGAAACCGTCCTGCTCCCCAAACCTGGCGACACACTGGACGTTAAAATAAGCGCCCAATCGCACTAGCCAACACGTGCTACAAGCTTTACACGTCAATGCTCACCTTGGGCATCGGTGAACTCGCGGGGCCACTGCAGCTGTTCAGTGAGGCCCAGGAGGGTTTCGGGCGTACTGCAACACTGAGCGCCAGGTCCTGAACCTGGTGCACGTGCTTGAGGATGCCGCCCTGTACGGGAAAGACGTGTACGCAGTGTACGTGGACTACAGCTCCGCTTTCAACACTATTGACCAGGACCGACTGCTGCAAATCATGTTTGACCTTGGGCTACCCAATGATTTAATCCGCGCGGTCCGCAACCTGTACCAACACGCAACCACACGCATACCGCACGGAACATGGCTGCACATCGGCCATCCCCGTTGAGCGCGGCACGGTGCAGGGCGACACGCTCTCACCAGTGCTTTTCATCCTGTTCATGGAGCCACTCGTACGCTGGCTCCACGTGGCGCGGGCGCGGCTACCAATAACGGCTGCCTCAGTAGTGAAGAAAATTCGCAATACCATTGCAGCGGCCGCTGCGTACGCTGACGACCTAGCTGCTCTCACCAACTCGCTGGCCGACCTGCAAACCCAATGCGACAAGATATCAAAATACGCGGACTGGGCAAGCCTGCGTGTGAACCACACCAAGTGTGCCACCACAGCAAATCTGGCACAACAAATCCCGGGCGGTCCCCCCACCCTGGACGGACCGACATGAAAGGCCACCCTGGCCGCCATGCACCGGGACATGAACAACACGCTGCGCATCGGCACCACTCCCGTCCCGTACTTACCACCCACAAAGCCGTACAAATACCTAGGCGTGCAGCTTACCTTTGCCCTTGACTGGAAGGCACAGGTCGCACGCACGACCGAAATCGTACGAGAAAGGGCTTGGCAATCACGACATCCTTGGCCACGCCCGCACATCGCCTGCGCATGTTACAAGCAGTGCGTCCAAACGTCAGTAGCGTACGCGTTTGCCGCATGCCGTACACAAAACAGGACATCGTCGCCCTGGATACCGCCCTAGCTGGCTTTGCCAAGAAGGCGTACGGGCTGCCGCGCAGCTTCCCGACCCGTACCACCCTCCCTGCCTATCGAGAGTATGGACTGGGGCTAGGATCCCTCCTTCCCCTATACGCTCGAGTGGCCCACCGAGCCTTAGTCTTGGCCCTCAACGACACGGGCCGCCTGGGTGCAGTCACGCGCGCCCTCCTCCCCCGCCAACACAGCATCGCCGGCAACAGCACCGCCCACCACCTGCCCGCAGATAGGGGTCGGGCCTTCACTACACTGAACAAATGACCCTTGCAAGAGACACGGCATCCAACTGTTCTGCAAGGGCGCCCCCTATCCACCCCCACCTGGTCCATCGTTGAGGCCCGCGACGGCCGTAGCCGCGGTCTCCGACACCGCCCCTCTGCCTGTTGAGCACGTGCTCCCGCTCGCCGAGCTGCAACTTGAGCTCAGCCACCTAGTCGACCGGACACCGGCCGCCACCTGATTCACTTCGAAGGCCCTCGAAAAATGCCTGGGGGCTAACAGGGTACGACACAAACACAAAGTTGCTCTAAAAACCGGCTCAGCCTTGCAATCAGTTCGGCCAACAGGGAAGCAGGCAGCGCAGAGAAACACGCGGACCCGAACCCTCTCCCTCCCCACCAGCGGGCGATCCCAACCCTGGGCGCGCTCCAGGACCTAACCAACAGACCAGACCCGCTACCACCAGGCATGACCCAGCCAGTCACCGGGCTCCTTCAGCACGCCGCCCCACACGGCCCCGCACCACAGGCCACCGACCACGCCACCTCCAACCCAAGCCACGATGGAAGCCCAATCTACCACAAACCCCCCAATGAAGCAACTGCAGCCTGGTGCCACCCAGGCGCCTCCCCCTGGCAACCCTACCAAAACCCACCATGCCGCACCCAATCCCTCCAAAACCCCCCGGGCCCGTGAACGGCCCCGAAGGCGGCAGTCAACCGCCTCCTACCCAACCCCACTGCGCGCCCCCGTCGGACCACTAAGCACGCAGCGCAACGGATTAGGATTGCAGAAAAACACACGCACCACCCCCGAAGACCTACTCACCGGTGACAACGCCGCAATGAACTCAGCCCTGCGCCTCACGAATGGAGATGAGAGCCTGGCGGTTGGGACCGTGGGTACGAGACGGCACGCTCAGTTATTCAGCGCTCTATAACAAGGACATGCGCAAGCATGCCCAGCTGTGCAAAAACGCAGCCCAGGACCCAGCCCCCTCTCATGCAAAGCCCTCGACCGCACCCCGCGCACACGCCAGCTAGCCCCTGCCCCTCACGGCCCTGCTAAATGCCAACCAACACCTCCACAACTTAACACGGTCCACACCTACCTCCACGAGAAGGAAACAGGCGGCTGCCGCAGCCGCCACCGCTGGCCCCATGGATGTTGACAAGCCTGCATCAGCAGCAGACGACATGGATATCGATACCCGCACAGGTGGCACCCACCCACGCCACCCACCCAGGCGCGACCGGCGCGCGCCTCAACTGGCAGCTTGTCCAGGAACCCGAGTCGTCAAGGACCTGATTCACCCCCGCACAGACGACTGCACCAACGGTGACGCGCAACTGACCTACGACCTCGACAATGACGGACAGGAACTTGGAGTCCGTCCTATATTGGCAGCAAGCAACAAAACATGACCGACAAGGACATTGAGAAGAAGCGCAAGGCCGGCGAAGACACATCTGGCTCCCGTGAACAGTACTTTACAGTACAATGGAAAGCCTCAGTCACACCCCCGGGCCTAGTGACTGCGTTTAAACGCATGGGATACAAAACCGTCACGGAGGAACGTTGCTACAAGCATCCATTGCAAAACCGACCCAAAAAACCCCATCCGCCCAGGGGAGACGCCCCGCCAGCCGCGCCCCCCCACATGGAAGTCGAACCCGACATGCCTCCAGCCCCGGCTCCAGTCCAACCGCCTGCACCGGCTCCAGCCCCACCCGGCGCGCCCAGACCCACAGCACCTTGCGCCCCGCGCGCCGCACTCTTCTCGTCCTGGTCCACACGGCTCCTGTGCCGGGTCACATGGGCAGAGAGCAGCGAAAGGGAGCAAGACCTCAAGAACAACCCCGACTGGGATGACCTGCTGGCCGCCTACAACGAACGGCTTGCTGCCGGGCCAGACGCCCCCATCCGCCCCACCCGCCCGCCGAGGGACCGGAACCTGACCATGCGCCAGCGACAAGGCAGGCACGACCCGGCTGAGGATGACCTCGCTGCCCGGGCACGCGAAATCCGGGCCACAACCACCATCTGTACCAGCCCCTGCAACCCGTACAAGGACACCACGCCCCCAGGCACCTACATTATCACCACACCCACAACCACAGGCAGGGCTGCACCGACGCAAGCCAACGTCTATGACCCCAACGGCCGGTGGATAGGCACTATCACATACCTTCGCCTGCAAGCGCTGTGGGACCGCTTCCACCGGACCACCGCCCGTGCCCGAGCCTTCGAGGAGGCCGTTGCAGCTCTGCTCCACCGCTACCGCCGCGACCCAGACCAAACCGACCGGAAGGCCGCCCCACAGCACCAAACGTCGCTCCCTGCGAGCACCACCACGGCCATCATTCGAGCCCTGCACAACATAGGGGAAGGACCGGTGAGTGAGTTGTTTGCCTCCCCCCTAAACGCCACAACAGAAGCAGACGAATACTGGAGCCGTGAAGCAGCGGATTCGGCCTTCGGAGCAAGGCATGACGCCTACAGCATAGCATGGACGGGCCTCCACTACGCCCACCCGCCGGGCACACCTGAGGCTGCACGAAAGGCCCTCCTCTGGGCGCTTGCCAGCGCTGAGACCACGCGCACTTCCCAAGACCCCACCCTGGTCCTTCTCGCACTCCCCAAATGTGCAACCTACCCACACACGCAGTGGCTGTGCCACCCGCTCTGCCAGCAGCTCACCACATGGGTCGGCGGTGAGACCGGCACGCCAGGCACTGCCGGCATGGAGCCCGGCCTTGGAAGCAACGGCACCCTGCAGCGGCAGAGAGGGGTGGTACTGGTGGCTGTCGGGAACCCTGCCGGCCTCGCGGCCCTCTCGGGCGGCTGGAAGGGGCTGCGCGCCACCCTGCTCGAAGGCCCTCTCACGCCTGCCTCCGTGGCAGGGACGCACCTCCGACCTGACACGCCCAGCCCCCGAACGTGCCCGAACATTCCGCTCCACCTCCTTAAACACGCCAAATACCTTACCACGCACCAACCCACCGGCCCAACGACAGCCACTCCGCGCGGCGGCCCGCCCAGGTTCAATCGGACGCAATTCCAGCGACCACTGGCACTGGCGCACAGCCCAGATGACATAGTCTGGACCGACGGTTCAGTAATAAAGGTAAGAACTGAAAATGGACAAGAAGCACAGTTCGCCGGCGCCTGTGCCTGGCACAAAGACCGCACTGTCTATGTAAATCCCAATGGTGTGGGCTGCACAAATACGATTACAAGAGCAGAGCTGGCAGCCATCAGGGCCGCCCTGGAAGAATTTGGTGGTGAAGACAAAGTATTCGCGAAAACAACGCTAACCATTGCAAGCGACTCTGCAGCCAGTTTGTACTTAATCAAACGTGCTATCAACGAACCTCGTCGACTACATTTAAGCAAACATCAGGCACTCTTGAAGTCCATCGCCGACTTGCTCCATGCACGAGCGAAGCGAAACGCGAACACTGTTTTCCTCAAAGTAGTCTCCCACACGGGTCTACATGGTAATGAAGAAGCTGATAAAGGGGCTGCCGCTGTGGCGTCCAAAGAAACGCCCGCCGACATGTCCGAACACGCCGACAATAACCCACACGCGTCCCACTGGTGGCCCGCGACCCTCACCACCCGCGAGGACGGAAGAACATGGTTACAAGAAGGACCTGGTGACCCGGGTCGCGAGCGAACTGCTCTGGACTTCAGGGGCGTGCCCACCTGCACGCCAACGTCTCCACCTGACTTCTGCGCCTAACCGTTCACCGATCGATCGATACTTCTACTTTAGAGGGAGCTCGCGGCCGCCCTAGTGGACCGAATCCGGGCTCATCGACTAAGTCCTAAACTCGTCCGGCCGACCACTTATCCCTAGGCATTTCATCCCGACCGAAATCGGGGGAGTGTATGGGAATCGACCCACGACCTCAAGCAAACTCGTCCAGACGCTATTCACTCGCGGTTGAAACCTCCACCCCTGACGGAAGCCCGGCCCAATACTACGTTTCAGACTGACCGGGGCCTGCTCAAGGCCCTGAACCCCGCCTCCCATGGCGGGCACGCCAAACCGACTTGTACCCACTAAGTGGGCGGAGTCTGCCCAGCACCTGGACACCCGAGCCAGCACACCTACATGACCCATGCCGAGCTGGACACAGCCTACGGCGCTTCATCCAGAATGCTCGTCAGGGGGCATGGTCTGCCCTGCCCCGCCTTGCTCTGTACAAACTACGCACCAGCGACACATGGCGCTCTGTGCCCCCTTGCACCACGAGCTGGCTCCCCCCCGGAGAGGGGTACCGCCGGACACATTGCAGGCACTGCGCCCACCCCCAGCTGGTGGGGGCACGTATCACAAAACACAATGCGGCCGTACGTATGATCGCCGAATGCATCCACAGGGACAGCAGTGGCGGCGCTACATGCTCATGGATGCAAGCACGCGCGCGGACCGGCCTGAATACTGTGCGGCAACTGCCCCCAAAGGGGATGCCCCACTGACGCTACGCCGAGGTCCCCAAAGCCGACCGGGAAAGAATGCGCCCGGACATTCTCTTCATCCCAAACCTTGCCACGAACCGCAGTTGGTGCAAATGGGCCGAGTGACCTAAGCCCCAACGCCCGGCGGCAACACAAGGTGTACATCATCGAGGTTGGTTACCCTCCGACCTGCACCACAGCGAGAAGTGTGACCAGAAACAAGCACAGCATAGCCGTCTGGCCGACGCGCTGCGTGCCGCCGGCTGGGATGTTGTCTACAAGCACGAGCAGATCGTTACGCTGGGGCATGGTGGCACCGTCACAAACACCCTTGCCCCCTCCTCCGCACCCTCGGTGCCACTTCTCACACCGCGCAATCTCCTGCTGACACGCATTCACATGCACAGCGTCGTTAGCCTGCGTACAACGGCACTGCTGTACTACCGGCTCGAGCGTGAGACGGGAGTAGTGACCTCACGCACCACTGGACGCCCGGCCGATGCCGTCACAGGTGGGCCTGCCCACGTGAGCCCGGTTAAGTCCACTCATGTTGCTCCACGGTGGGGTGAGCGCACTCACTCCTCCTTAAGAAACGCGGCCTCCTCTGTGAACCGCGTACATATTATTTTATTATTATCAGGAGCGTGGTCCGGATGGGGGCCGGTGCGGTGGCCCGGGTCCGATTTGCAAGCTCAACCCCTGCCGTGACCCCCCCGGCGGAAATCACACGGCCATAATTGCGCTCCCCATCCCCTCCCTATGGATACGGCCATAGGCAAGCGCAGGGCGCAGGGCAGGGCGTTGACCTTTGCATGCGTGGGGAGGGCAGGAGCGTGGTCCGGATGGGGGCCAGGTGCGGTGCCCGGTCGGATTTGCAGCTCAACCCCTGCCGTGACCCCCGCCCGGCGGAATCACACGGCCATATTGCGCCCCCATCCCCCTCCCATATGGATACGGCCATAGGCAAGAGCGCAGGGCCGGGCGTTGACCTTGCATGCGTGGGGAGGGCAGGAGCGTGGTCCGGATGGGGGCCAGGTGCGGTGCCCGGGTCGGATTTGCAGCTCAACCCCCTGCCGTGACCCCGCCCGGCGGAATCACACGGCCATATTGCGCTCCCATCCCTCTCCCATATGGATACGGCCATAGGCAAGGCGCAGGGCCGGGCGTTGACCTTTGCATGCGTGGGGAGGGCAGGAGTGTGGTCGGCGGATGGGGCCAGGTGCGGTGCCCCGGTTCGGATTTGCAGCTCAACCCCTGCCGTGACCCCCGCCGGCGGAATCACACGGCCATATTGCGCTC
>JAEHOD010000191.1:0-48071 GCA_016834595.1 Chlamydomonas schloesseri | reverse complement strand
TTCACAGAGGGCGCCACCCGCCGTCCAGATAGCCACAAAGCTCTCCAACTTGGCCGCCTTCAGTGCTCCGTCAGAAGCTGAGTGGGCAGAGCCGACAGGGTGTCAGGGGTTAGCGTGGCGGCAGTGAAACGCAGCTGCATGACCCTGCACAGCTCGCTGACACCTCGCGAACCACATGCTCGGACGTCTGCTTGGCCGGCTCACGGGACCAGTACGCACACCAGAGGGCGTACAGGAACGTGGTCCGCAGTGTGCTCCACAGCAGCGCGCCCCGCGCCGCGCGGGCTGGAGGCCCCACCGCGCCCATGTGGTCCCCAAGCATGAAGGCCGCGTCCGTCACCGGCGGCGGCGCCGCCTGTGGCGCCACGCAGGCCCACAGCTGCTGCAGCCACGCCCGCCGCCTGCGCATAAGCCGGGCACTCCAGGAACACGTGCGTCAGGCTGGCCCACGCCTGCGGCCAGGCGGCCCGCAGGCGGGGTGAGGGCAGTGCGGCCCCAACCCCCCGCGCCCCGTGGCCACCCTGGCCGAATGCCCTTGCCCACTCGGTACAACCCGCAGGGCGGTGGTAAGCATGTTGCAGGCGGTTTAACCAGCACCTTTGCGGCTCGAGTGGCGTGGCTGTCCCACAAGCGCTGCCACGAGGCGCGCAGCAGCGCCCATCCGGGGGGCGGCGGCCGAGGGGTGCCATCAACGGCAGCTGCGGCTGCCGCCGCCGCCGTGGCTGCCCCATGCTAGGCCCTGCGCCGCCCGCCGCCTGCTCCTGCAACCGCGCTGAACGCCGCGGCCCCTCACCCGACAGCTGGGTGGGTGACGCGTACGACCGTAGCTCACGCGCCGGCGTGCTCTGCTGTCCGGCAGCAGCCGAGGTGCGGTGGAGCCAGGGGTCCAGGGCCACTGGGTTGTTGCGGAAAGTGCTGCGCCTGCGACGCCGCCAGCTGGGTAGCTGCGCGCTGCCACTCCGCTTCCTTCTCAGCGAGCCGTGACGTTGCTGTCGGCGGGCTGGCGTGCCACTTGGCTGGGGGGCTGCTGCTGTGATGCTGCTGGGCTCGGCATGGCTGCCGGGCGCACGGGGGCAGGTGGCGCTGCGGGGTTGGCCCTGGTGATGGCCCGCCGCACCTCACGCACGGTGTAGTCCGCCAGGCTGATCCCCGCCAACCCGATAGTGCCGGGTGCGCCACTACCCCAGCCTCCGGCGCCAGGAAGTACGGCGCCCGAGGCCACGCCCCCGCCCGCTCCCCTGGCGCCGCTGCATCATAAGCCGCCCGCTCGTCAAAGGTCCACAGGTGCCGCGGCTTGCGGTGCTGCAGCACACAGGCGGGCTGCCACGCCGTGTCAAGAGCGGGCGGTGTGTCACGCCCGGCCCGGGCTGCAAAGGCGCCCGGTGTAGTGGACGTTTTTTTTTTGAAACTTCTTCCTTACAGAGTTGGACGGAGGCAGACACCTGCCCCCCTGCTGCTGGGCATGTAGCCCAACACAGCCTGGACCCGAAGACCAGAACCCTGACAGGGCCAAAAGGAAAGGAAAGAAAAAAGAAAGAGAAAAAAAACCTGAGGGGCGCGCACGCACAGGCGCCGCCTCTCCAACACCTAAACGGCGCGCAGCAGGTGCCTATGGCTCCTCAGAGCCTACCCAACTGCACATAAACGCCGAGCCCGACCACGGCCACAGCAAGCCGCGCGGCTACCCCCTCACCGCCACAGAAACCACGACCTGCACACGCCTCAGCCCTCAGCAGGGCTGCTAAAAGGGCCAAACCTAGACACCGCACCGCTCCACACCAAGCGGTTAAAAACCGCTCTACACCCCACGCGGCAGCGCCGCACACAACACCACAGGTGGCAGCAACGCGCACACCCCTCGCCCTCCTACCCAGCAGAACAAACAAAGACAGACAAACAGAGCTCTCCAGTTTGCCAGGCCCAGAGCTCCTCTTGATGAACTTGAAACTCGTCCAGAGCTCTCCAGTTGGCGGGCCCAGAGCTCCTCTTGATAAACTTGACACTTGTCCAGAGCTCTCCAGTTGGCGGGCCCAGAGCTCAGCTAGACGGGTCATGAAAATTGTCCAGAGCTCTCCAGTTGGCAGGCCCAGAGCTCCAATCCTACACCCCTGAAACTCCCTGTACCGCCCCCACCTTAGGCGCCTGCACCGGTGATGAGAACGTCAGCTTCAGGCGCAGCTGCGGCGACCCCCACCGTCCACTTGATCCACTTCACAAAGGGCCCCACTCGCCGACCAGATAGCCACAAAGCGCTCCAGCTTGGCGGCTTTCAAACTGCGCAGTGAGCAGCTGAGTGGGAAGAGCCGACAGGGTTTCAGGTTGTAAGTGTAGCAGCAGTGAACCGCAGTTGCATGACCCTGCGCAGCTCTGTGATCACCTCCCTGACCACGTACACCGACGTCTGCTGGGCCGGCTCACGAGACCAGTACGCACTCCAGATGGCGTTCAGGAACGTGGCCCGCAACGTGCTCCACAGCAGGCGGGGCCCGCCCTTGTGGGCTTGAAGCCCAGATGCCCATGTCGTCCCCCAGCATGAAGGCCGCATTGGAGACCGGCGGAGGCACCGCCTGTGGCGCGATGTGGGCCCACAGCTGCTGCAGCCATGTCCACGCCTGTGTGTAGGCGGGGCACTCCAGGAAGACGTGCGTCAGGCTTGCCCACGCCCGCGGGCCAGGCGGCCCGCAGGGCGTGGTAAGGGCAATAAGGCCCCAGACCCCGGCGCCCTGCAGCAGATGCCCGTGGAAAGATGCCCTTGCCCGCCCTGTACAAACCACACGGCAGGTAGGCATGCTGTAGCCGGTAGACCAGCACCTTGGCTCCCGACTGGCGTGGCTGTCCCACAGCCGCTGCCACGTGCGGTGCAGCGCGCCCGCATCCGGTGGTGGTGTTGCCGGGGTTGGTACGGCAGGGATGGCCCCCGCAGCGGCAGCCGCGGGCGGGCCAGTGCTGGGCCCCGCCCCTGTAGCTACAGCTCCTGCTGCGGCCTGCGCCAGCAGCCTTGATGATCGCCGCTGCCCCTCGCTGGACGGCTGGGAGGCAGACCCGTACCCTGCAGTTCCCTGGCTGGCGTGTTTGCTGCTGTGCCGCAGCCGAAGTGCGGTGGAGCCAGGGCTCCAGGGCCACCGGGTTGTTGCGGAAGTGCTGCGCCTGAGACGCCGTCAGCTGGGTAGCTGCGCGCTGCCACTCCGCTTCCTTCTCAGCCAGCCGTGAGTTGTTGCTGCCGCGGCTGGCCGAGCCACCTGGCTGTGCGGCTGCTGCTGCGACTGCTTCCGGGCTGGGCATGGCTGCCGGGCGCGTGGGGACAGGTGGTTTGCGCGGGGTTGGCCCTGGTGACGGCCCGCCGCACCTCACGCACGGTGTAGTCCGCCAGGCTGATCCCCGCCACCCGACAGTGCTCAGGGTGGGCCACTACCTCCGCTGGCGGCGCCAAGAACGACGGCACCCGCGGCCAAGCAGCCCCCGTTCATGTGGAGCCGCCGCATCATAAGCTGCACGCTCATCAAGAGTCCACAGATGCCGTGGCTTGCGGGTCGGGCAGCACGCAGGCAGGCGGCCACAACGCACTAACAGCTGGGGGGGCCATACCTGGGCTGGGCCGCATCAGCCGCCGCTGTAGTGGACGTAGGACACGGCACCCGCGGCGTCAACCACCCAGATGGTCCAAGCTAACGCGCCACTCCGGTGGGTTGGTAGGTGGCGGCTGGGCGATGGCAGGTGGCTGCCGCTGCTCCACACCCGCCTGCCGCAGGTGGCCCACGGCGGCAGCCAGGCGGGCGGGCAGAGCCTCCGGCACGGGCGTGTCCCCATAGATCCACGCCCAGTTGCTAGCCACCGCCGGCCGCACGTGGTTAAGCAGAGCCCGGGTGAGCGTCTTCCAGGGCTGCCGACCTGGCTGGGCAAGCAGGGCCAGCATCTTAGCTTGCAGCGCAGTCAAGAACGCAGGCAGGTCGACGTGGTTCACCCCCCGTCCTTGTACGGCAGGCAAGCGGTCCACCGCTTCGGCAGCAGGACAGCGCTCCCGTGTGACCAAAGGCTAGCATCCTCTGCATGCAGGGAGAGTGCGCAGCAAAAACGGTCCACGATGGCCGTCAGCTCCTTCAGCTGTGCTGGCGACGGGTTGAGGAAGCTGAAGTGGTAGGCGAGCTTCACGGCCAGCACCTGCTTCGCAATGTGCACACGGCCAACCAGGGTGAGGGACAGGGCAGCCCACAAGCACGCCACGTGGCTCATCCCCTTGGAACGCTTGTCATACAGGGTCTTGGCCGCGGCCTCCGACGCCCACGAGAGTGGACACGCCCAGATGAATGACGGCATCCTGTGTGAAGGGCACCCCTGTGTGCGGGCAGGGCCCCGTCAGATGAGCCAGCTGGCCCAGGCCAATCGCCTTGCTCTTGGCGGGGTGGACCGGGCGGTAGAGGCGCGGCCAGAAGAGCTCCACGGCCGCCATCGCCACCGGTCCATCCACGGCTGGGTCGCGCACGGTGAGTGCCGTGTCATCAGCATGGTGGCCAGCAGGTGGAGCTTGCTCGCCGTTGGGGAGGAGGGGGGTGCGGAGTGCCCCGATCTCGACCTGGCGGCGCAGATAGGCTGTGAGGGGCTGCAGTTGGATCACCCAAAGGGGAGGTGAGAGCGTGCTGCCCTGCGGAAGGCCGTTGTGCACTGGAAAGGCGTCAGACAGCACGCCATTCACACAGACACGGGCGGAGCTATCAGCGGTGAGCAGGCGGATCCAGCGCAGCATCTGCGGCCCCAGCCCCAGCCCCTCCACGGCCGCATACAGCCACTGCCTGTGCACCCTGTCATAGGCTTTCTCGATATCTAAAAAGTACAACGCACCACCTGACGGGGCGCGCCACCAGCATCCACGTCCAGGCGCAGCCACTCAATGAGGCCTTGGTGGTAGAGCGCGTTGTCTCCTATCCAGCGTCCGGTGATGAACGCCGTCTGCAGCGGGTCGACTACGGCGTCCAGGGCCGGCTGCAGGCGGCTACTGATGGCCTTGGACACCACCTTGAAGTCGCAGTTGAGCAGCGTGATGGGGCGGTAGGACGGCAGCTCCGCGCGGTCCAGGCTTTTGCCCTTGTAGATGAGGGTGATGATGCCCTCCCGCCACGAAGACGGCAGCACTGCCGCCATTTCAGCACCATCCGTTGCGCCTGCAGCAGCGGCAAAGGCGGCGGCGGCAGCGGCGCACAAGCGCGGACCCAGCAGCGCCCAGAACACCTTGTACACCTCATACGGCAAACCGTCCGAGCCCGGGGCTTTACCGTTGGCAGAGCTGCCCAGCGCCGCAAACAGCTCCAAAGGGCTGAGAGCGCCGTCACCAGGCCCCTCTGCAGCCGCCTGAAGGTCCAGTGGCACCTGCTGCTGAATGGCCGCCAACAGCTGCTGTTGTGACGCCTGGCAGACGGGCTCCACGCGGAAGAGGCCGGTGGGGCTAGCACTGCTGTACATGGCCGTGGCCGCAGCCGAGATGGTGCTGCGCGTGCCAGGGCCAGTGAGCGCCACTGGCTCCGACTGCCCCGGCACCTTCAGGTGCGTGATGGGCTCCTGGGCTCCCGAGGCTGGCTCCTCCGCCAGCCGATGGAACCAGCGTGTGCCCCGCTCACCATGCTCCTCCATCAGCGCCGAGCGGGCGTTGTGGCTGGCAGCTGCTGCGGCGTCCTGCACCTCCCGCACTGCCAAGTTGGCGGCGGCTGCAGCCTGGCGCTGCCCAGCCGGAGCACCCGGCTGATCCGCCAAGGCCGCAGCGACTTCGGCAGTAAGGATCACATCGTGAAGAGCATCGTGTGTCCGCCGAGAGTGCTGGCGGTGAAGCTCTGTGGCGACCTCCCGCAGGAAGCCCTTGTCCGCCTCCCATTGCTGGGTGCACGCGCTGCTGCCTGCAGGGGGCATGGGCTGAGCAGCAACATGCGCCTCCAGGCGCTGTGTAAGCTCCTGGCGGAGGCTGGGGTGGAACAGCAGGTAGGTGGGGAAGCGCCACTGCTCCCGGTGAGCACACGGCAGGTCCGGCAGGGACAGTGTGAGCAGCACCCCGTTTGTGATCCCCTGGCGCCCCCATACGTACGAGCTATGGTCGCAGACCCACGGCAAGGCAGCAGCACTGACATACCACCGATCCAGGCGTGCCGCAGAGGCAGGCTTGGGAGTAGCAGGGTGCGTGTAGCCCTTGGCGCCAGCCCGCTTGCTAGACCAGGGATCCACCAGGTTGTGCTGGGCCAGAAGGCTGGCCGAGTTGGGGAGCCGGCCTGCAGCTCTAGAGTGGCTGGTGGCAGCCTCTTGGCTGGCGTCCGTTAATGCAGTTCCGTCCCCCCCGACGATCAGAACCCTATCCGTCGCCAGGTGCGACTGCAGACCCGCAAAAAGGCAGGCTTGGCCGCAACTTCGGTGGGCGCGTAGACAACAGACAAACGCACCCGCACATGGCCCATATCCCAGTCCCAACATACCACACGGCCAGCAGCATCCGCCGAGGGTGCTTGAGGGACGCAGTCGGGGCAGGCCCAGCCTTGTGCGCGCCAGGATGGCCGCCCCACACGATTGGGGCGACACCGCGGGGCTGGCCGCCAGGCAATTAGCGCCAACTGGAGGCAGGGCCCCCGACCGTGCGCGAAGGCAAGACTCCAGTGCTGTGGTGTCCACCAGCATGAGTCTCCGACAGGAGCGTAAAGTCAGCACCCACTTGTTGCAGGGTAAAGACCACAGCGCCCGCGCCTTGAGCGGCGATCCCAGGCCATTGACATTGACTGTCACCAGCCGAATGGTCGCCGCCGCTCCTCGTGGTCTCATTTACTGGCCCCCGCCGGCCGCGGCTGAGCCGTGGCGGTGGCGGTTGTGACGGTTGCGGCCAGAGCGGCCCCGGCCACGATTCAGCGCACAGGGAGAGTGCCGCCGCTGCTGACGCTCATGTCGGCGGTGTTGGCACTGGCGCAACCAACGCTGCTTGGAATTGCTGTCCACACTCATGCAGCTGCCCTTGCTAGCGCTGCGCCGAGGGTGGCCCGGTCGGCCCGTGCCGTTGAGAGTGGTGCTGGGCTCCACGCGCCCGCGCTGAGACTGCCGCAGGGTGCGCCGTTGAAGTGTCCAGCGCGTGTAGGCTGCTTGCACGAGTTCTGCTGTGTCCTGCAGCTGCTGCGCTACCTCGTCCGGTAGGGGTGCTCCCCGCCCGCTGACCAGAGAGCAGGCGTGCCCAGTTGGGAAGCTCGTCTTGGAGCTGGAGCATGACTGCGGTGCGGCCTGCAGGCACAAGGCAGACAGGCAGGCCAGAAGTGCCGGGCCCCAGGTCCCGCAGGTGCTGCAGGAGGCGCCTCCCAAGTCGAGCGCCACCACACGCCGCCAGCTCGTGCCCCCTGCACTTCCACAGCGCGGTTCTGAGAGGCCACAAGGTCAGCACCAATCGCACTGCAGGAGTCCTCAGGCAAGCACACCGGCCCCATAGTCCGAAACGCTGTCCCCTCCAGCAGTTGACGCGGCCCCCACCAGTGGGAGGTGACATCACGGCGGGCTGGGCCAGGGGCAGCTTGAGAAGCGCTACTCCCCAGCCCAAGCTACCGGAGCAAGGGCCCCACCCGCCAGGGAGGCTGGCCACTGCACGTGCTGCCGCTGCGGCCCTGCTGAGGCCCCCCGCTTTGACTCCTGCGGGCACCAACACCGGTAGCTGCGGCTGCTGCTGGTGCGGCTGGTGCGGCTGCTGCAGCTGTTGCTGCTGCTGCTGCTGCTGCTGCTGTGGCGGCGGCGACGAAGGTAGCGGCCGCTGCTGCTGTGATGGCGGAGGATGGCAGTTGCGGCCGCTGCTGCAGTAGCGTTGGCGGTGACGGTGGTGGCAGTGGTGACGGCTGCTGTTGCTGCTGTGGCTGCTGTGGCTGCTGCTGCTGCTGCCGCTGCTGCGGCTGCAGCTGCAGCTACTGCTGCGCCAGCCGCCGGCGCTCCTGCCAGGCCACATGGGACTGAATGACCCCTCGATGCTGCCAGAAGCGCCGGTGGCAGCCTGAGTGGTAGTCGGTGGCTGAGACTGGCCTCCACCCAAGGCCCCACCTTGTCGCCGTGACAGCTGACCACGCAAAGCGGCTGCAGCAGCACGGTTGGCTGTGGTCCCCCCCAGCCTGCTGCAGCGGAGGGGCAGCCGGTGCCGCCGCCTCCTGCATCTCCACATCAGGTGCCGCCTGCTGCACCTGCCCTGTGCTGCCAGCAGCAGCGGTGGGCCCCCCGCCCCCTGTCATGGCTGGTGCTGGGCCGGCTGGAGCCCGCTGCATGCCTCCCCCAGCAGCGGCACCCCGGACCTCCACCAACATGGCCTCCTCACCTGGGAGCTCCACACGAGCCCCATGGAGAGCCGCCAGCTGCTCATCGCCGGCCGGACCACGCACGCAGGCAATGACGTGGTTGGTAGTGCCAGTAGGCGCCAGGGGCTGGCCCTTAGGCCCCACCAAGCGCGCCAGGTGCTCCGAAACCACATACACGCTGCTGAGATCGTTGGGGTCGGAGGTAGTGGCGATACCTGCGGCATTCAGCAGCACCTCTGTGCGGCCTACGACTGCAGCCCACCCTGGCCCACCCACCATCCGGACGGTGACAGTGTAGTCACCAGGGATGACCGGTAGCATGTCCACCGGCACGTAGACGCTCTGCCCCTGGAAGGGCACTGCCAGCGGCGACGCACGCAAGAGCTCCACTGAGAACGCCGCCTTGGAGGCGCTGGTAGCCCCAGGATCAAATGTCAGCCCAACGTACGCCCGGGATGGCTGATTCATATGCTGCAGGGTGTGGCCCTGCAGCAGTTTGCCCTGCTGGCTCGCCTGGAGTTTGGAAGCCACCACAGACACAGCAGCACCTGCAAGCTCCCGGAGGCTGGCTGACGTGAGCTCCTCATCTGACAGGCCAGTGGCTTGGCCCAGCAGGAGAACTGGTTAAGAAACCAGGCGGCGGCCACTGGGCCGCATGGTCAGCCGCTGCACAGCAGGCGACGCCTGGAGCCGCCACCATGCCTGGTGAAGGCTGACGCTGTCCACAGCCACGCTGGGGCGTGTGAGAACAGCGGCGTCCGGTGCTGCGGGCACCCCCTGGGCTGCCGACTGCATGATAGGGAGCTGCCCACGGACAAAACCCCGTGGCTGCACCCTGCTGGCTGCTGGTGGTGCCCTGGGAAGGCCTGTCACGAGGCCTCCACTGCTGACCCCAGGGCAACCACCTTGGAGGCCCCTAACCTGCATGACTCACAGCAACCAGCACGCCAGCAGCCCTGTAGGCCGCGGCAGCAGGAAGCACGAGGCGCAGCAGGGCAGGGGGAGAGGACCAGGCTCCAGCAGCCCACCCAAAACCGCCCAAGTGCAAAACGGCACCCCGTGGGAGGGCACGATAGCCCAGTCCGCCCTGCATGAAAATAGCTTCCTTACCCAGCAGTAGATTATAAACCTTCGCTGGGCTGACGAGACGCGCGCGCGCCAAGATGTTAAAATGCCGACAAGCAGGATGTCACCGACATCACGCCGACCGAGGACTGACGCCAGAATAAGAAAGCGTAGTATTCATTTAGCCCATTTTTAGATGCCCAGGCATCAAAACGAGCGCCGAAGGCGAAGGGGTGTAGCAACTGGCACCGTGCGACCCACAAAACGACTCGCACGATAGAGGCTCCGACCTATTTTAATAAGCATCGTATAGCTAATAAAAGCAATTGGAATGCTACACAGGGAAAAAGGGACCCGAAAAGAAAAGTCGACGTAAGATGTTGTTTGCGAGCAAGAGAAAGGGATAGCAGAAATAGGAAGCAAGGAAAGTAAAGTAAAGTAAAGTAAAGTAAAGTAAAGTAAAGTAAAGTAAAGTCCGCGGCGTCCAACTCTGTAAGGAAGAAGTATCAAAAAAAAAAAGCTGCCAGCAACAGCTGCAGCAGCCGCACAGCCGCACCAGCAGCAGCCGCAGCTAACGGTTGTCGGTTGCCGCAGGAGTCAAAGCGGGGGGCCTCAGCAGGGCCGCAGCGGCAGCACGCGCAGCGGCCAGCCTCCCTGGCGGGTGGGGCCCTTGCTCCAGTAGCTGGGCTGGGGAGTAACACTTCTCAGCTGCCCCTGGCCCAGCCCGCCGTGGTGTCACCTCACACTGGTGGGGCCGCGTCAACTGCTGGAGGGGATAGCGTTTTGGAACTATGGGGCCGTGTGCTTGCCTGAGGACTCCTGCAGTGCGATTGGTGCTGACCTTGTTGCCTCTCAGAACCGCGCTGTGGAAGTGCAGGGGCACGAAGCTGGCGGCGTGTGGTGGTGCTCGACTTGGGAGGCGCCTCCTGCAGCACCTGCGGGACCTGGGGCCCGGCACTTCTGGCCTGCCTGTCCTGCCTTGTGCCTGCAGGCCGCACCGCAGTCATGCTGCAGCTCCAAGACGAGCTTCCCAACTGGGCACGCTTGCTCTCTGGTCAGCGGGTGGGAGCACCCCTACCGGACGAGGTAGCGCAGCAGCTGCAGGACACAGCAGAATTCGTGCAAGCAGCCTACACGCGCTGGGACACTTCAACGGCGCACCCTGCGGCAGTCTCAGCGCGGGCGCGTGGAGCCCAGCACCACCCCCAAGGGCACGGGCCGACCGGGCCGCCCTCGGCGCAGCGCTAGCAAGGGTAGCTGCATGAGTGTGGACAGCATTCCAAACAGCGTTGGTGGCGCCAGTGCCAACACCGCCGACATGAGCGTCAGCAGCGGCGGCACTCTCCCTGTGCCGCTAAATCGTGGCCGGGGCCGCTCTGGCCGCAACCGTCACAACCGCCACCGCCACGGCTCAGCCGCGGCCGGCGGGGGCCAGTAATGCGACAACGAGGAGCGGCGGCGACCCTTCGGCTGGTGACAGTCAATGTCAATGGCCTGGGATCGCCGCTCAAGGCGCGGGCGCTGTGGTCTTACCTGCAACAAGTGGGTGCTGACTTTACGCTCCTGCAGGAGACTCATGCAGTGGACACCACAGCACTGCAGTCTTGCCTTCACGCCGGTCGGGGACCCTGCCTCCAGTGGCGCTACTGCCTGGCGGCCAGCCCGGCGGTGTCGCCCCAATCGTGTGGGGCGGCCATCCTGGCGCGCACAAGGCTGGGCCTGCCCGGCTGCGTCCCTCAAGCACCCTCGGCGGATGCTGCTGGCCGTGTGGTATGTTGGGACTGGGATATGGGCCATGTGCGGGTGCGTTTTGTCTGTGTCTACGCGCCCACCGAAGTTGCGGCCAAGCCTGCCTTTTTTGCGGGTCTGCAGTCACACCTGGTGACGGATAGGGTTCTGATCGTCGGGGGGGACTGGAACTGCATTACGGACGCCAGCCAAGAGGCTGCCCCCAGCCACTCTAGAGCTGCAGGCGGCTCCCAACTCGCCAGCCTGCTGGCCCAGCACAACCTGGTGGATCCCTGGCCTAGCAAGCGGGCTGGCGCCAAGGGCTACACGCACCCCGCTACTCCCAAGCCTGCCTCTGCGGCACGCCTGGATCGGTGGTATGTCAGTGCTGCTGCCTTGCCGTGGGTCTGCGACATAGCTCGTACGTATGGGGCGCCAGGGGATCACAACGGGGTGCTGCTCACGCTGTCCCTGCCGGACCTGCCGTGTGCTCACCGGGAGCAGTGGCGCTTCCCCACCTACCTGCTGTTCCACCCCAGCCTCCGCCAGGAGCTTATGCAGCGCCTGGAGGCGCATGTTGCTGCTCAGCCCATGCCCCCTGCTGGCAGCAGCGCGTGCACACAGCAATGGGAGGCGGACAAGGGCTTCCTGCGGGAGGTCGCCACAGAGCTTCATCGCCAGCACTCTCGGCGGACACACAACGCTCTTCACGATGTGATCCTTACTGCCGAAGTCACTGCGGCCTTGGCAGATCAGCCGGGTGCTCCGGCTGGGCAGCGCCAGGCTGCAGCCGCCGCCAACTTGGCAGTGCGGGAGGTGCAGGACGCCGCAGCAGCTGCCAGCCACAACGCCCGCTCGGCGCTGATGGAGGAGCATGGTGAGCGGGGCACACGCTGGTTCCATCGGCTGGCGGAGGAGCCAGCCTCGGGAGCCAGGAGCCCATCACGCACCTGAAGGTGCCGGGGCAGTCGGAGCCAGTGGCGCTCACTGGCCCTGGCACGCGCAGCACCATCTCGGCTGCGGCCACGGCCATGTACAGCAGTGCTAGCCCCACCGGCCTCTTCCGCGTGGAGCCCGTCTGCCAGGCGTCACAACAGCAGCTGTTGGCGGCCATTCAGCAGCAGGTGCCACTGGACCTTCAGGCGGCTGCAGAGGGGCCTGGGTGACGGCGCTCTCAGCCCTTTGGAGCTGTTTGCGGCGCTGGGCAGCTCTGCCAACGGTAAAGCCCCGGGCTCGGACGGTTTGCCGTATGAGGTGTACAAGGTGTTCTGGGCGCTGCTGGGTCCGCGCTTGTGCGCCGCTGCCGCCGCCGCCTTTGCCGCTGCTGCAGGCGCAACGGACGGTGCTGAAATGGCGGCAGTGCTGCCGTCTTCGTGGCGGGAGGGCATCATCACCCTCATCTACAAGGGCAAAAGCCTGGACCGCGCGGAGCTGCCGTCCTACCGCCCCATCACGCTGCTCAACTGCGACTTCAAGGTGGTGTCCAAGGCCATTAGTAGCCGCCTGCAGCCGGCCCTGGACGCCGTGGTCGACCCGCTGCAGACGGCGTTCATCACCGGACGCTGGATAGGAGACAACGCGCTCTACCACCAAGGCCTCATTGAGTGGCTGCGCCTGGACGTGGATGCTGGTGGCGCGCCCCGTCAGGGTGGTGCGTTGTACTTTTTAGACATCGAGAAAGCCTATGACAGGGTGCACAGGCAGTGGCTGTATGCGGCCGTGGAGGGGCTGGGGCTGGGGCCGCGGATGCTGCACTGGATCCGCTTGCTCACCGCTGATAGCTCCGCCCGTGTCTGTGTGAATGGCGTGCTGTCTGACGCCTTTCCAGTGCACAACGGCCTGCCGCAGGGCAGCACGCTCTCACCTCCCCTTTGGGTGATCCAACTGCAGCCCCTCACAGCCTATCTGCGCCGCCAGGTCGAGATCGGGGCGCTCCGCACCCCCCTCCTCCCCAACGGCGAGCCAGCTCCACCTGCTGGCCACCATGCTGATGACACTGCACTCACCGTGCGCGACCCAGCCGTGGATGGACCGGTGGCGATGGCGGCCGTGGAGCTCTTCTGCCGCGCCTCTAACGCCCGTGTCCACCCCGCCAAGAGCAAGGCGATTGGCCTGGGCCGGCTGGCTCATCTGACGGGGCCCTGCCCGCACACAGGGGTGCCCTTCACACAGGATGCCGTCATTCATCTGGGCGTGCCACTCTCGTGGGCGTCGGAGGCCGCGGCCAAGACCCTGTACGACAAGCGTGCCAAGGGGATGAGCCACGTGGCGCGCTTGTGGGCTGCCCTGTCCCTCACCCTGGTTGGCCGTGTCCACATTGCCAAGCAGGTGCTGGCGGCAAAGCTTGCCTACCACTTCAGCTTCCTCAACCCGTCGCCAGCACAACTACAGGAGCTGACGGCAATCGTGGACCGGTTTGCTGCGCACTCCCTGCATGCAGAGGATGCTAGTTTATGGTCGCACGGGAGCGCTATCCTGCTGCCGAAGCGGGGGACTGCTTGCCTGCCGTACAAGGACGGGGGGGTGAACCACGTCGACCTGCCTGCGTTCTTGACTGCGCTGCAAGCTAAGATGCTGGCCCTGCTTGCCCAGCCAGGTCGGCAGCCCTGGAAGACGCTCACCCGGGCTCTGCTTGACCACGTGCGGCCGGCGGTGGCTAGCAACTGGGCGTGGATCTATGGGGACACGCCGGTGCCGGAGGCACTGCCCGCCCGCCTGGCTGCCGCCGTGGGCCACCTGCGGCAGGCCGGTGTGGAGCAGCAGCAGCCACCTGCCATCGCCCAGCCGCCACCTACCAACCCACCGGAGTGGCGCGTTAGCTTGGACCAGCTCTGGGTGGTTGACGCCGCGGGTGCCGTGTCCTACGTCCACTACAGCGGGCGGCTGATGCGGCCCAGCCCAGGTATGGCCCCCCCAGCTGTCAGTGCGTTGTGGCCGCCTGCCTGCGTGCTGCCGACCCGCAAACCACGGCATCTGTGGACTCTTGATGAGCGTGCAGCTTATGATGCGGCGGCTTCGCATGAACGGGGGGCTGCTTGGCCGCGGGTGCCGTCGTTCTTGGCGCCGGAAGCGGAGGTGGTGGCTCACCCTGAGCGCTGCCGGGTGGCGGGGATCAGCCTGGCGGACTACACCGTGCGTGAGGTGCGGCGGGCCGTCACCAGGGCCAACCCCGCAGCACCACCTGTCCCCACGCGCCCGGCAGCCATGCCCAGCCCTGAAGCAGTCGCAGCAGCAGCCGCACAGCCAGGTGGCTCGGCCAGCCCGCCGGCAGCAACGTCACGGCTGGCTGAGAAGGAAGCGGAGTGGCAGCGCGCAGCTACCCAGCTGACGGCTTCTCAGGCGCAGCACTTCCGCAACAACCCGGTGGCCCTGGAGCCCTGGCTCCACCGCACTTCAGCTGCGGCACAGCAGCAGAACACGCCAGCCAGGGAACTGCAGGGGTACGGGTCTGCCTCCCAGCCGTCCAGCGAGGGGCAGCGGAGATCATCAAGGCTGCTGGCGCAGGCCGCAGCAGGAGCTGTAGCCACAGGGGCGGGGCCCAGCACTGGCCCGCCCGCGGCTGCCGCTGCGGGGGCCATCCCTGCTGTACCAACGCCGGCAACGCCACTACCGGATGCGGGCGCGCTGCACCGCACGTGGCAGCGGCTGTGGGACAGCCATGCCAGTCGGGGAGCCAAGGTGCTGGTCTACCGGCTACAGCATGCCTACCTGCCGTGTGGTTTGTACAGGGCGGGCAAGGGCGTCTTTCCACGGGCGTCTGCTGCAGGGCGCCGGGGTCTGGGGCCTTATTGCCCTCACCACGCCTGCGGGCCGCCTGGCCCGCGGGCGTGGGCAAGCCTGACGCACGTCTTCCTGGAGTGCCCCGCCTACACACAGGCGCGGACATGGCTGCAGCAGCTGTGGGCCCACATCGCGCCACAGGCGGTGCCTTTTTTTTTATACTTCTTCCTTACAGAGTTGGACGGAGGCAGACCTCCGCCGGTCTCCAATGTGGCCTTCATGCTGGGGGACGACATGGGCATCTGGGCTTCAAGCCCACAAGGGGCGGGCGCCCTGTTGTGGAGCACGTTGCGGGCCACGTTTCTGAACGCCATCTGGAGTGCGTACTGGTCTCGTGAGCCGGCCCAGCAGACGTCGGTGTACGTGGTCAGGGAGGTGATCACAGAGCTGCGAAGGGTCATGCAACTGCGGTTCACTGCTGCTACTCTTACACCTGAAACCCTGTCGGCTCTTCCCACTCAGCTGCTCACTGCGCAGTTGAAAGCCGCCAAGCTGGAGCGCTTTGTGGCTATCTGGTCGGCGAGTGGGGCCCTTTGTGAAGCGGATCAAGTGGACGGTGGGTCGCCGCAGCTGCGCCTGAAGCTGACGTTCTCATCACCGGTGCAGGCACCCTAAGGTGGGGGCGGTACAGGGAGTTTCAGGGGTGTAGGATTGGAGCTCTGGGCCTGCCAACTGGAGAGCTCTGGACAAGTTTCAAGACCCGTCAAGCTGAGCTCTGGGCCTGCCAACTGGAGAGCTCTGGCCAAGATTCAAGACCTGTCAAGCTGAGCTCTGGGCCTGCCAACTGGAGAGCTCTGGCCAAGATTCAAGACCCGTTCAAGCTGAGCTCTGGGCCTGCCAACTGGAGAGCTCTGTTGTCTGTCTTTGTTTGTTCTGCTGGGCAGGAGGGAGAGGGGTTGGTGTGCGTTGCTGCCAGTTGTGGTGTTGTGCGGCGCTGCCGCTTGGGGTGTAGAGCGGTTTAACCGCTGGGTGTGTGGTGCGGTGGGGCTGCTAGGTGTCTAGGTGTGGCCTTTTAGCAGCCCTGCTGAGGGCTGAGGTGTGTGCAGGTCGTGGTTTCTGTGGCGGTGAGGGGGTAGCCGCGCGGCTTGCTGTGGCCGTGGTCGGGCTCGGCGTTTATGGGCAGTTGGGTAGGCTCTGAGGAGCCATAGGCACCTGCTGCCGCGCCGTTTAGGTGTTGGAGAGGCGGCGCCTGTGCGTGCGCGCCCTCAGGTTTTTTTTTCCTCTTTCTTTTTCTTTCCTTTTTCTTTTGGCCCTGTCAGGGTTCTGGTCTTCGGGTCCAGGCTGTGTTGGGGCTACATGCCCAGCAGCAGGGGGGCAGTGCGTCTGCCTCCGTCCAACTCTGTAAGGAAGAAGTATCAAAAAAAAAAGACCCACGCCCAGTTGGAAGCGGCGTCTGGACGCACGTGGTTGAGCAGCGCCCGGGTGAGCACCTTCCAGGGCTGCCGGCCTGGCTGGGCTAGCAGGGCGAGCATCTTAGCTTGCAGGGCAGCAAGGAATGCAGGCAGGTCGACGTGGTTGACACCCCCATCCTTGCGCGGCAGGCAGGCAACCTCCCTCTTAGGCAAGAGCAGCGGGTTCCCATGAGACACCAGGCTAGCATCCTCCGCATGCAGGGAGCGTGCTGCAAACCGGTCGACGACGTCCGTCAGCTCCTTCAGCTGTGCTGGCGCCGGGTTGAGGAAGCTGAAGTGGTAGGCAAGCTTCACGGCCAGCACCTGCTTCGCAATGTGCACACGGCCAACGAGGGTGAGCGACAGAGCTGCCCACAGGCGCGCCACGTAGGCCATGCTGCGGGAGCGTTTGTCGTACAGGGCCACGGCAGTTCCCTCAGAGTCCCAAGACAGCGGCACACCCAGATGCGTGACGGCGTCCGTGACAAAAGGCACCCCCGTGTGCGGACACGTGCCCGTGAGATGCGCAAACCTGCCCAGGCCAATGGCCCGGCTCTTGGCCGGGTGAACGCGGGCGTTGGAAGCACGGCAGAACAGCTGTACCGCCGCCATCAGCTTAGGCCCATCCACAGCGGGGTCGCGCGCCGTAAGCGTCGTGTCATCGGCATGGTGGCCGGCGGGTGGCGCCGGCGTGCCGTCAGGAAGGAGGGGCGTGTGAAGCGCGCCTTGCTCCACCTGCCGCCGAAGGTAGGACGTCAGCGGCTGCAGCTGGATGACCCACAGCGGCGGTGACGCTGTGCTGCCCTGCGGCAAGCCGTTCAGCACTGGGAAGGGGTCTGAGAGCATGCCGTTCACACACACGCGGGCAGAGCCATTGGCAGTGAGCAAGCGGATCCAGCGCAGCATGCGTGGCCCAAACCCCAGGCCCTCCGCGTTCTGCTGAACGGCCGCCAACAGCTGCTGTTGTGACGCCTGGCAGACGGGCTCCACGCGGAAGAGGCCGGTGGGGCTAGCACTGCTGTACATGGCCGTGGCCGCAGCCGAGATGGTGCTGCGCGTGCCAGGGCCAGTGAGCGCCACGGGCTCGGACTGCCCCGGCACCTTCAGGTGCGTGATGGGCTCCTGGGCTCCCGAGGCTGGCTCCTCCGCCAGCCGATGGAACCAGCGTGTGCCCCGCTCACCATGCTCCTCCATCAGCGCCGAGCGGGCGTTGTGGCTGGCAGCTGCTGTGGCGTCCTGCACCTCCCGCACTGCCAAGTTGGCGGCGGCTGCAGCCTGGCGCTGCCCAGCCGGAGCACCCGGCTGATCTGCCAAGGCCGCAGCGACTTCGGCAGTAAGGATCACATCGTGAAGAGTGTCGTGTGTCCGCCGAGAGTGCTGGCGATGAAGCTCTGTGGCGACCTCCCGCAGGAAGCCCTTGTCCGCCTCCCATTGTTGTGTGCACGCGCTGCTGCCTGCAGGGGGCATGGGCTGTGCAGCAACATGCGCTTCCAGGCGCTGTGTAAGCTCCTGGCGGAGGCTGCGGTGGAACAGCAGGTAGGTGGGGAAGCGCCACTGCTCCCGGTGAGCACACGGCAGGTCCGGCAGGGACAGCGTGAGCAGCACCCCGTTGTGATCCCCTGGCGCCCCATACGTACGAGCTATGCCACAGACCCACGGCAAGGCAGCAGCACTGACATACCACCGATCCAGGCGTGCCGCAGAGGCAGGCTTGGGAGTAGCAGGGTGCGTGTAGCCCTTGGCGCCAGCCCGCTTGCTAGACCAGGGATCCACCAGGTTGTGCTGGACCAGCAGGCTGGCGAGTTGGGAGCCGCCTGCAGCTCTAGAGTGGCTGGGGGCAGCCTCTTGGCTGGCGTCCGTAATGCAGTTCCAGTCCCCCCCGACGATCAGAACCCTATCCGTCGCCAGGTGCGACTGCAGACCCGCAAAGAAGGCAGGCTTAGCCGCAACTTCGGTGGGCGCGTAGACACAGACAAAACGCACCCGCACATGGCCCATATCCCAGTCCCAACATACCACACGGCCAGCAGCATCCGCCGAGGGTGCTTGAGGGACGCAGCCGGGCAGGCCCAGCCTTGTGCGCGCCAGGATGGCCGCCCCACACAATTGGGGCGACACAGCGGGGCTGGCCGCCAGGCAGTAGCGCCACTGGAGGCAGGGTCCCCGACCGGCGTGAAGGCAAGACTCCAGTGCTGTGGTGTCCACCGCATGAGTCTCCTGCAGGAGCGTAAAGTCAGCACCCACTTGTTGCAGGTAAGACCACAGCGCCCGCGCCTTGAGCGGCGATCCCAGGCCATTGACATTGACTGTCACCAGCCGAAGGGTCGCCGCCGCTCCTCGTTGTCGCATTACTGGCCCCCGCCGGCCGCGGCTGAGCCGTGGCGGTGGCGGTTGTGACGGTTGCGGCCAGAGCGGCCCCGGCCACGATTTAGCGGCACAGGGAGAGTGCCGCCGCTGCTGACGCTCATGTCGGCGGTGTTGGCACTGGCGCCACCGACGCTGGTTGGAATGCTGTCCACACTCATGCAGCTGCCCTTGCTAGCGCTGCGCCGAGGGCAGCCCGGTCGGCCCGTGCCCTTGGGGGTGGTGCTGGGCTCCACGCGCCCGCGCTGAGACTGCCGCAGGGTGCGCCGCTGAAGTGTCCAGCGCGTGTAGGCTGCTTGCACGAGTTCTGCTGTGTCCTGCAGCTGCTGCGCTACCTCGTCCGGTAGGGGCGCTCCCGCCCGCTGACCAGAGAGCAGGCGTGCCCAGTTGGGAAGCTCGTCTTGGAGCTGCAGCATGACTGCGGTGCGGCCTGCAGGCACAAGGCAGACAGGCAGGCCAGAAGTGCCGGGCCCCAGGTCCCGCAGGTGCTGCAGGAGGCGCCTCCCAAGTCGAGCGCCACCACACGCCGCCAGCTCGTGCCCCTGCACTTCCACAGCGCGATTCTGAGAGGCAACAAGGTCAGCACCAATCGCACTGCAGGAGTCCTCAGGCAAGCACACGGCCCCATAGTCCGAAACACTGTCCCCTCCAGCAGTTGACACGGCCCCACCAGTGTGAGGTGACTTTACTTTACTTTACTTTGCTTTACTTGCTTCCTTTTTCTGCTATCCTTTTCTCTTGCTCGCAAACAACATCTTACGTCGACTTTTCTTTTCGGGGTCCTTTATTCCCTGTGTAGCATTCCAATTGCTTTTCTTAGCAATATGATGCTTTACTAAATAGGTCGGAGCCTCTATCGCGCGAGTCGTTTGTGGGTCGCACGGTGCCAGTTGCTACACCCCTTCGCCTTCGGCGCTCGTTTTGGTGCCTGGGCATCTAAAATGGGCTAAATGAATACTACGCTTTCTTATTCTGGCGTCAGTCCTCGGTCGGCGTGAAGTCGGTGACATCCTGCTTGTCGGCATTTTAACATCTTGGCGCGCGCGGCGTCTCGTCAGCCCAGCGTATGCTTATAATCTACTGCTGGGTAAGGAAGCTATTTTCAGCAGGGCGGACTGGGCTATCGTGCCCTCCCACGGGGTGCCGTTTTGCACTTGGGCGGTTTTGGGTGGGCTGCTGGAGCCTGGTCCTCTCCCCCTGCCCTGCTGCGCCTCGTGCTCCCGCTGCCGCGGCCTACGGGGCTGCTGGCGTGCTGGTTGCTGTGAGTCATGCAGGTTAGGGGCCGCCAAGGTGGTTGCCCTGGGGCCAGCAGTGGAGGCCTCTTGACAGGCCTTCCCAGGGCACCAACAGCAGTCAGCAGGGTGCAGCCACGGGGTTATGTCCGTGGGCAGCTCCCTATCATGCAGTCGGCAACCCAGGGGATGCCCGCAGCACCGGACGCCGCTGTTCTCACACGCCCCAGCGTGGCTGTGGACAGCGTCAGCCTTCACCAGGCATGGTGGCGGCTCCAGGCGTCGCCTGCTGTACAGCGGCTGACCATGCAGCCCAGTGGCCGCCGCCTGGTTTCTTACCCAGTTCTCCTGCTGGGCCAAGCCACTGGCCTGTCAGATGAGGAGCTCACGTCAGCCAGCCTCCGGGAGCTTGCAGGTGCTGCTGTGTCTGTGGTGGCTTCCAAACTCCAGGCAAGCCAGCAGGGCAAACTGCTGCAGGGCCACACCCTGCAGCATATGAATCAGCCATCCCGGGCGTACGTTGGGCTGACATATGATCCTGGGGCTACCAGCGCCTCCAAGGCGGCGTTCTCAGCGGAGCTCTTGCGTGCGTCGCCGCTGGCAGTGCCCTTCCAGGGGCAGAGCGTCTACGTGCCGGTGGACATGCTACCGGTCATCCCTGGTGACGGTCTGCCTCCGTCCAACTCTGTAAGGAAGAAGTATCAAAAAAAAAACTACACTGTCGCCATCCGGATGGTGGGTGGGCCAGGGTGGGCTGCAGTCGTAGGCCGCACAGAGGTGCTGCTGAATGCCGCAGGTATCGCCACTACCTCCGACCCCAACGATCTCAGCAGCGTGTATGTGGTTTCGGAGCACCTGGCGCGCTTGGTGGGGCCTAAGGGCCAGCCCCTGGCGCCTACTGGCACTACCAACCACGTCATTGCCTGCGTGCGTGGTCCGGCCGGCGATGAGCAGCTGGCGGCTCTTCATGGGGCTCGTGTGGAGCTCCCAGGTGAGGAGGCCATGTTGGTGGAGGTCCAGGGGGCGGCTGCTGGGGGAGGCATGCAGCGGTCTCCAGCCGGCCCAGCACCAGCCACGACAGGGGGCGGGGGGCCCACCGCTGCTGCTGGCAGCACGGGGCAGGTGCAGCAGGCGGCACCTGATGTGGAGATGCAGGAGGCGGCGGCACCAGCTGCCCCTCCGCTGCAGCAGGCTGGGGGGACCACAGCCAACCGGGCTGCTGCAGCGGCTTTGCGTGGTCAGCTGTCACGGCGACAAGGTGGGGCCTTGGGTGGAGGCCAGTCTCAGTCACCGACTACCACTCAGGCTGCCACCGGCGCTTCTGGCAGCATCGAGGGGGTCATTCAGTCCCATGTGGCCTGGCAGGAGCGCCGGCGGCTGGCGCAGCAGCAGCTGCAGCAGCAGCAGCAGCAGCAGCAGCAGTCACAGCCGCCACAGCAGCCGCCGCAGCAGCAGCAGCCGCCACCACTGCCACCACCGTCACTGCAGCAGCGGCCACAGCGGCCACAACTGCCATCTCCGCCATCACAGCCGCAGCGGCCGCTACCGTCGTCGCCACCACCACCGCAGCAGCAGCAGCAGCAGCTGCAGCAACAGCTGCAGCAGCCGCACCAGCCGCACCAGCAGCAGCCGCAGCTAACGGTGTCAGTGCCGCAGGAGTCAAAGCGGGGGGCCTCAGCAGGGCCGCAGCGGCAGCACGCGCAGCGGCCAGCCTCCCTGGCGGGTGGGGCCCTTGCTCCAGTAGCTGGGCTGGGGAGTAACACTTCTCAGCTGCCCTTGGCCCAGCCCGCCGTGGTGTCACCTCACACTGGTGGGGCCGCGTCAACTGCTGGAGGGGATAGCGTTTCGGACTATGGGGCCGTGTGCTTGCCTGAGGACTCCTGCAGTGCGATTGGTGCTGACCTTGTTGCCTCTCAGAATCGCGCTGTGGAAGTGCAGGGGCACGAGGGGGGGTCGTCTAAATGGTTAAGACACTCATGCCGATTTCGTCAAGGCTTCGAGAGATCCGGGTTCGAATCCCGGTCACCCCACCAGGGTTGGGTCCTGGTTTATCAAAACCCTGTCTCTTCTCTTCTCTTCTGGCCCTTGTGTGGTTCGGTGAGTATTCCCGGCTGCTGTGCTTCTAAGCACAGTGGTAGGGGGGTAGCGCGTCTGTCCCTGTTCAACCATGTAAGGATGAATGTAAAAAAAAAAAAGCTGGCGGCGTGTGGTGGCGGCGTGTGGTGGCGGCCTCCTGCAGCACCTGCGGGACCTGGGGCCCGGCACTTCTGGCCTGCCTGTCTGCCTTATGCCTGCAGGCCGCACCGCAGTCATGCTGCAGCTCCAAGACGAGCTTCCCAACTGGGCACGCCTGCTCTCTGGTCAGCGGGCGGGAGCGCCCCTACCGGACGAGGTAGCGCAGCAGCTGCAGGACACAGCAGAACTCGTGCAAGCAGCCTACACGCGCTGGACACTTCAGCGGCGCACCCTGCGGCAGTCTCAGCGCGGGCGCGTGGAGCCCAGCACCACCCCCAACGGCACGGGCCGACCGGGCCGCCCTCGGCGCAGCGCTAGCAAGGGTAGCTGCATGAGTGTGGACAGCATTCCAAACAGCGTTGGTGGCGCCAGTGCCAACACCGCCGACATGAGCGTCAGCAGCGGCGGCACTCTCCCTGTGCCGCTAAATCGTGGCCGGGGCCGCTCTGGCCGCAACCGTCACAACCGCCACCGCCACGGCTCAGCCGCGGCCGGCGGGGGCCAGTAATGCGACAACGAGGAGCGGCGGCGACCCTTTGGCTGGTGACAGTCAATGTCAATGGCCTGGGATCGCCGCTCAAGGCGCGGGCGCTGTGGTCTTACCTGCAACAAGTGGGTGCTGACTTTACGCTCCTGCAGGAGACTCATGCAGTGGACACCACAGCACTGCAGTCTTGCCTTCGCGCCGGTCGGGGACCCTGCCTCCAGTGGCGCTAATGCCTGGCGGCCAGCCCGGCGGTGTCGCCCCAATCGTGTGGGGCGGCCATCCTGGCGCGCACAAGGCTGGGCCTGCCCGGCTGCGTCCCTCAAGCACCCTCGGCGGATGCTGCTGGCCGTGTGGTATGTTGGGACTGGGATATGGGCCATGTGCGGGTGCGTTTTGTCTGTGTCTACGCGCCCACCGAAGTTGCGGCCAAGCCTGCCTTTTTTGCGGGTCTGCAGTCACACCTGGTGACGGATAGGGTTCTGATCGTCGGGGGGGGCTGGAACTGCATTACGGACGCCAGCCAAGAGGCTGCCCCCAGCCACTCTAGAGCTGCAGGCGGCTCCCAACTCGCCAGCCTGCTGGCCCAGCACAACCTGGTGGATTGTCACGACCATCTGCCGGCTCGTGCCTGGCTCTGGGGGTCGGCGATGAGGGAGCCGCGTACCACGCCCTGTAGCCACGAGCGTGCAGCCAGGCCCTCGTATGGCTGACTGAAGCCTCACTGGTCAGGAGTGCGAGCGCCGCACCCGCTGGCTACAGGCGAGATGCTCTGTCCTCCGCCTAAAGTACTGTCTGAGAGATGCAGTGTGAGCTAGCTACGCCTGTGGCCCGAGCCTGAAAGTGATGTTGCTATGCGCTCGCGCGCCTAGACTTGGCTGCCCTCCGATGACGCCTCCAACACCAGAGCGACTCACGAACCACCAGAGATCGTTACAGTAATTGTCTGTAGTGTGTTGGGTCAGTAGGTGACTATAGGTAGGTGACTGCAGGAGTAACGGAAGAGCAGCGCTGGTGCCGAGCCGGCGCTGCGCTCTTGTACCTGAGCGGCAGCCTCATCCCGTGCATGGCACGTACCAACCGTCACCACCCCCTCAACCCGGTCAAGCGGCTAGGTTTCCCCGATGCCCTGCCGGCGAAATGCACTGCCGGTATATTGTCGTGACAGCTGTCACGACCATCTGCCGGCTCGTGCCTGGCTCGTCACCGGTCACACCACTTCCCCCCACAACCGAACAGATGAAGTCATGAGTCTGGAGGTTGGTGACTGATGTGTGACCAGTCCTCACCCATAACTGCAACGAATGGGACTCAAACATGCCCAAAAGCCCCACACAGCAATGTCAATGTCCAGGAGAGTAGCTATCATGCAGCTCGTCTCAAGGGCACGCCTGAACATGACTCCTGTCTCCGGCAACCAGCTGTGGGGCACACGAAACCGCGGGCGCGCGGTCCCCCCAGCTTTGTCCCCGGCCTCAGCAGTAGCGCTGTCGTCGCAAGACGCCACAAACCTCCACCGCGAACGTGTCATCACCTGCCACACCAGTATTCTTCGACCTGCCAATAATCCGCGGCCCAGGCAGTCACCCCGTGGGGCATCCCCTAACATGTCAGCTACCAACCCTACGCGAACTCAACGCACCTACATGACATTTGAAACATGCAATACGCGGTGACACTGCGGGCTGCTATGCTGAGAGCGAGCCCTACTGTGAGACAGTGCACCCCCGGCGAGTTGATCGACGTATGCCACATTTCTCCTGCCACGATGTCACGCGAACCGCAATAAGGAACGATCACATGATGCTGGGGTGATCGGCGCGACTACTCTCAGCTTCAGACTGCAAAGCCGAGTACCATGGCGGCTTGCTCGAGCGTCCAAGCTCGCTAGTCTCACTGCGGCTGCTCTTCCGTTACTGGGTCGGCGATGAGGGAGCCGCGTACCACGCCCTGTAGCCACGAGCGTGCAGCCAGGCCCTCGTATGGCTGACTGAAGCCTTAATGGTCGGGAGTGCGAGCGCCGCACCCGCTGGCTACAGGCGAGATGCTCTGTCCTCTGCCTAAAGTGCCGTCTGATAGATGCAGTGTGAGCTAGCTACGCCTGTGGCCCGAGCCTGAGAGTGATGTTGCTATGCGCTCGCGCGCCTAGACTTGGCTGCCCTCCGATGACGCCTCCAACACCAGAGCGACTCACGAACCACCAGAGATCGTTACAGTATTCGTCTGTAGTGTGTTGGGTCACGTGCAACTATAGGTAGGTGACTGCAGGAGTAACGGAAGAGCAGCGCCGGTGCCGAGCCGGCGCTGCACTCTTGTACCTGAGCGGCAGCCTCATCCCGTGCATGGCACGTACCAACCGTCACCGCCCCCTCAACCCGGTCAAGCGGCTAGGTTTCCCCGATGCCCTGCCGGCGAAATGCACTGCCGGTATATTGTCGTGACAGCTGTCACGACCATCTGCCGGTTTAGCCTGGTGGCCAACGGCCTCCGCTATAACTAAGCTGAGCTGTAACCGGACCGAGGTGCCGAACCAGGCTGAGAGGGGGCCAGGGTTTCGACGCTGACAAATGGCACTTACACTGCAGACCGAAGAGATAAGAGGAGTCACTTGCGATCAGCGGGGTGCAATGCGCTGCGTCAGGTCGATGGCGGCGTCGGCGCGCCGCCGCGTGTACAGCTCCACCATGGCAGGGGAGAGCCAGCGGCCGTGCGCCATGCGCAGCGAGGCGGGAATGCCTTGCTCCTCGGCGGCACTGTTGCCGCCGATGCGCATGGAGTGCGAGGTAAGGTCCGCTGCGAGGCCAGCCGCGGCGAAGAGCGTCTTCAGCCGCTGCGCGAACGTGCTGTAGGACGTGCTGTGCACCGGGTTGGCCGCTGTGCCGACCAGGCGCTGGAGCCGCTGCCCGCCGCGGCCGGTGCGCACCGGCCGCAGAAGGGGCCCCACGTCCTCGTCCGGGGTGCTGGGTGCCAGCTGGTAGCCGCCCATGGCCAGCAGCCGCTCCACGAGCCCCACCGGGCAGGTGGCCCCACCGGTGCGGGCCACCACGACCCAGGCTCCGCGCCAGAGCTGGTCGGTCTTGGAGCGCGGGATGAAGACCTCTGCGTGGGTGCTGGACAGCACTAGCAGGTCGCGGTGCACGCACACTTCCGCCAGCTCATCAAAGCGCAAGAAGCCGAAGTACATCAACGACACACACGCGCAGTACATCACGCCCAGCAGCGACGCGTCTTGCCCGCCGTGGCGGGCCACGAACCTGGACAGGTCCGCGGCCGTGAAGGCGCCCCGGGGCGCCGCGCGGGGGACCAGCAGCCGCCGCGCGAGTTCTCGCGCCGCCTTGCACGTGGGGTGGTTGGTCGGGGAGGACCGCCCGATGGCAACGAAGTTGTGGTGGATGGCGGCGCTGGCTTGCCGCACCCGCCCTTCACCGACGCCAGCGGCCTGTGAGGCCTTGAAGACGGCGAAGAGGTACAGCCCGATGATGTTGGGGTCTGCGTCGTAGACTGACACGGGAAGGCTCCGCCGCTGCCACCAAGCCAGGAACTCGCGCCAGGGGGCGCGGTACTGCTGCTGCGAGCTGGTGGCGAGGCGGCGCTCGACTGCCGATGAGAAGTCCCGCGCCAACTCCCGCAGCTCCGCGTCCGCCAGCTGCGCGAGCGGCCCCAGCAGGGCCTGCTCCCTCAGGCGCGCTTCCGCGGGCGCGCTTGCACGCGGTCGGGGGGCACGGAGATCAGGTGGGGCGAGGGCTTTGCGAAGTCCAGCAGCAGGGCCATCACATCCCAGGAGTCTGCGCGGCGGGGCACGCGCTGCCCCGGCGCCAGCGCCGACCCTATCGCTCCTAGCGCCACCACCCCGTGCACGAAGTCCCTGAACCGCCTCCCATCGCCCGTGAGGAAGGACCACCAGTCCCGCGTTGGCCACACAGGTGCGAGCAGGCACAACCGCGCGCGACAGGCCTTAGCGTGCTTCAGCACTCGTAGGAGCATGCCGAACGGCGGGTAGGCCCAGCACGCCCGGCCCCAGCTGAAGCGGAAGGCGTCCACGCCGGAGGTGTCGGGCGTGAAGTATGCCGAGTAGTAGACTGGCAGGCGGTGGGTGTTGTGCGAGGCGAACAGGTCCACCTCGAACGGCCCCCACAGCCGGGAGAGCCGCCTGAAGACGGCGTCTGACACTGCCCAGTCGTCCGGGTCCGGGTACTTGCTGAGGTAGTCTGCGAGCTGGTTGCGGTCCCGCGGCCTCCACTCCGCCTCGAGCCGGATGTCGCGCTCTACACAGTACCACAGCAGCTGGTAGGCGACTGCGTAGCAGTTGTCGGCCTTGGCGGAGCCCTTGTTGATGATGTTGGCGGCGTTAAGGTTGTCCGTGATGATGCGGACAGCCTGCCCGTCTAGGCCCGCCGACCGCTCGAACGAGCGTAGCGCGTTGAAGGCGGCCTGCAGCTCTTGCGGAGTGGAGCCGTAGGAGCTGATGCGGGCGTCCCAGTCGCCGCGCGCCGCCACCACCTTGCCGTCTAGCACCGTCCAGGCCCCCCAGCCGCCCAGGGAGGCATCGCTCTTGCCGGCGGCGTCGCAGAAGATGAGGGAGTGGACGTGCGGGGGCTGCCACAGGCCACGCCGACCGTTGAAGTGGTCGAAGTAGTCTCGCCAGAACTCAAGGTCCTCGCGGGCGGCGCCTGTCAACGCAAGGTGGGAGCTCCAGGAGCGGCGGGTCTCAATGAGCTGGCCGAGGCCCCTGGTGCGCAGGCGCGACCAGGGGCCGAAGGCCCAGGACATGGCCAACAGCTGGCCCTTGATGCAGGCGACGGTGCGCACGGGTAGGCGGCGGGCAGACAGGGCGTGGTCGATAGCCTGCATGGCCTTGGCCCGCTTCTCTTGCGGGACCTCGAACACCCCCGCCTTGGTGTCTAGGATCATGCCCAGGTACTTGACCCGCTGCGACACCTCTCGTAGCATGGACTTTTCCCTGTTCACCACGAACCCCAACCGCTCCATTTGTGCCACCACTTCCTCCCGCCTCCGTACCAGCGTCGCCCGGTCCTGGTCGGCGTGGAACTGGTCGTCGAGCAGGCCGCCGCAGCGCCAGCCACGGCACCGCCAGCCGCGCAGCACTGCCCGCATGAGCTTGGTGAAGGCCCAGCAGGCAGAGGAAACGCCGAACGGCAGCTGCGTGAAGACGTAGAAGCGCCCCCTCCACTCGAAGCCCAGGTAGGTCCAGAAGTCTCGCCGAATATCGACGTGGTGGTACCCCGACTTCAGGTCCAGCGTGAACATGAAGTCGTCGGGCAGCAGCCAGCCAGGCACGGCCTTCAGGTCCTCATACCGGAACTTGGGGGCGTGGAGGTAGTCGTTGAGCGGGCGGCCGTCGTAGATCAGCCTGAACTTCTCACCCTGCTGCACGACTCCTAGCGGGCAGACCATGCGGGGCTTGGCGGGAGCGGGCTCAATGGACTTAGCGGCGAGCAGGTCAGAGACCGCCTGATCCACGAAGTCAGCGTGCTCAAGAGCGGAGGCGTGGTTCTTGCCGTGGTGCGGGGGCGGTGCTATTCCGCCTTCCCATGACAGCTGGAACCCTTCTCGCACCCAGCTGAGTACTAGCGGGTTGTCTACCCACTTCTCCCACTCACTGAGGCAGGCGCGCAGGCGGCCCCGCATCACTGGTGGTGGTGGCTTGGCCGCCGACGGTGTCCCTACTGGCCCTTCCGCCTCGCCGGGACTGTCTGCGCTAAATGGGAGGCCCGCGTCTTGCTTCGTACCTTCATCTGACAAGGGCTTTGGTACCGCCTCCTTCCGGTGGCGGATGCGCTGCGCCTGTGCCGGTGCGCGTGCTGTCTGGGGTAGTTGCCGGTCGCCGGTGGCAGCTGTGTCGCTGGGCGGGCGGGCGGCGGCTACCGGCGCTGCTGCCGGTGCCGCTGTGGCCGCTGCGGGCCGTGCCGCCGGTGCCGCCCGCTGCGTCGCGAACTGCGCCTTGTCTGCTCTGAGCGCGCGGTGAGCGTCGTCTAGGGCGTCTTGAGCTTCGCGCTTCTTCTTGCTGTCGTACTTGAAAAGTTTCTTCACGAAGTCCATCCTGCATTTTTTGGGGTTGGGACTCGGGTTGAAATGGCTGCTGGATGCTGGAAGGAAGAGAGACAGCGGACAGGCAGGCCCCAGACAGTTGCACGCTGCCGCACGCGGGCGGCTGGACAGTCCACACGCGGGCGGAGAAGTCCGGTCGCACGCGGGCGACTGCCTGCTGACGGGCGCGGCCGAGCAGCGAGGCCGCGGCCAAGGCTGGGGTGGCGCGGCACCTCCAGCCTGGCCCATGAGCAGAGAGAGCTAGGCCCGCCCGGCTCCCGCCTCCCCCCTCCCCCTCCCTCCGGGCCCAACCTCGCGGCCCACGCCACCCTCTAGTGATGCGACTACTACTGACCTACGGAGGGGGAGGTGTGATTGGGGAGGCAAGGAGGAAAGCCCGGGCCCAACCCTACGACCCCATACTCATGCTTAGCGGCGGTCGCGGCGGTAGTGGTCGTTGTCGCGGTCCTTGTTGTCCTTGTTGCCGCGGTAGGGCGGGTGCTCGTCCTGCTGCTGCTTGCCCTGCTGCGCCTTGCCCTTGTTCTTGCCCCCGCCGCTGCCGCCGCTGCCGCCGTTGCCGCCGCTGCCGCCGCCGCCGCCGTTGCCGCCGCTGCCCTTCTTGGCGGCCGCGGCCAGGCAGGACTTCGCCAGGTCGGCGTCGTAGCCGGCGTTGACATCGTCGCACACGCGGCTCATGGACTCGTGGATGTAGGCCAGGCAGCCGTCCAGCCGCGCGGCGTTGTTGGGCTCGTTGCCGTGCAGCTTGTACACCTTGGTGGCGTTCAGGGACAGCCCCGCGATGGCGCGGAGGTAGGGCCTGCACGCGTCGTTGGACTTGGTCTTCGCCAGGCCGAGCAGCGCGATGCGGTGGTAGAAGCTGTGCATGTTGGCGTAGCCGGAGGCTAGGTCCTTGTACGCCACGTTAGCCAGCACCACCGTCTTGTTGTCCTCGATGGAGGTGGCCTCGCCGCCGTCCACTGGGGTGGCCGTGGCGGTTGCGGCCGCGGGGGAGGCGGTCGCGGCGGTGCCCGGCGTGTGGGCGGCAGCAGCAGCGGCGGTCTGCGGGGAAGTCCCGGGCGGGGGGACAAGGGAGGGCGCCGCGGGCGCCGTGGCCGGAACGACCGGTGCGGCCGGGGCCGGCGCGGTCGTGGACCGCGGCGCCAGCGCCTCTTTCAGTGCCGGGATTAGCGCGGTTGCAAGGTGCTCGCCCACTTTGGCCTGCCACTGCGAGAAGTCCCGGAAGGATGCGGCCGAGCGGGATCGCTCGCTCCCTTTCGGGAGCGACTCCGCCGTTTTCTCCTTCTCCGGAATCTGGCTGGGGACCTTTGTGGTCGCGGTGGCCTGCTGCTTCCTGGCGGGAAGCTTGCGACGGCTGCCCGCGATCTTCGCAGCCGGTCCCTTCGCCGAGCCTTTGCCCTTCCCCTTGCCCTTCGCGGCCGGCTTTTTAGCATTCAGGGCATTTGCCTCAGCAGTTTTCTTGCCTGCACGAGTGTTCACCATGACGACGAAGAAGCTCCTTCAATCAGTGCAGAGTCTTGGAAGGCTTGAGAAGACCGCTCAATAAGCGGTGTGAGCTACTCTAAACAGAGAGGCAGAATGCCGAACTGTGAAGAGGAGCGAGCTTAAGACCGCTACGGCCGTTCTACGGCCCCCATGCTAAACCCTGCTCAGCCCCGGTGGTCGCTCCGCTTCGCTTCGCTCCCCCCGGAGCTAAGCATATGCTCGTGCCTGGCTCGTCACCGGTCACACCACTCCCCCCACAACCGAACAGATGAAGTCATGAGTCTGGAGGTTGGTGACTGATGTGTGACCAGTCCTCACCCATAACTGCAACGAATGGGACTCAAACATGCCCAAAAGCCCCACACAGCAATGTCAATGTCCAGGAGAGTAGCTATCATGCAGCTCGTCTCAAGGGCACGCCTGAACATGACTCCTGTCTCCGGCAACCAGCTGTGGGGCACACGAAACCGCGGGCGCGCGGTCCCCCCAGCTTTGTCCCCGGCCTCAGCAGTAGCGCTGTCGTCGCAAGACGCCACAAACCTCCACCGCGAACGTGTCATCACCTGCCACACCAGTATTCTTCGACCTGCCAATAATCCGCGGCCCAGGCAGTCACCCCGTGGGGCATCCCCTAACATGTCAGCTACCAACCCTACGCGAACTCAACGCACCTACATGACATTTGAAACATGCAATACGCGGTGACACTGCGGGCTGCTATGCTGAGAGCGAGCCCTACTGTGAGACAGTGCACCCCCGGCGAGTTGATCGACGTATGCCACATTTCTCCTGCCACGATGTCACGCGAACCGCAATAAGGAACGATCACATGATGCTGGGGTGATCGGCGCGACTACTCTCAGCTTCAGACTGCAAAGCCGAGTACCATGGCGGCTTGCTCGAGCGTCCAAGCTCGCTAGTCTCACTGCGGCTGCTCTTCCGTTACTGGGTCGGCGATGAGGGAGCCGCGTACCACGCCCTGTAGCCACGAGCGTGCAGCCAGGCCCTCGTATGGCTGACTGAAGCCTTAATGGTCGGGAGTGCGAGCGCCGCACCCGCTGGCTACAGGCGAGATGCTCTGTCCTCTGCCTAAAGTGCCGTCTGATAGATGCAGTGTGAGCTAGCTACGCCTGTGGCCCGAGCCTGAGAGTGATGTTGCTATGCGCTCGCGCGCCTAGACTTGGCTGCCCTCCGATGACGCCTCCAACACCAGAGCGACTCATGAACCACCAGAGATCGTTACAGTATTCGTCTGTAGTGTGTTGGGTCACGTGCAACTATAGGTAGGTGACTGCAGGAGTAACGGAAGAGCAGCGCCGGTGCCGAGCCGGCGCTGCACTCTTGTACCTGAGCGGCAGCCTCATCCCGTGCATGGCACGTACCAACCGTCACCGCCCCCTCAACCCGGTCAAGCGGCTAGGTTTCCCCGATGCCCTGCCGGCGAAATGCACTGCCGGTATATTGTCGTGACAGCTGTCACGACCATCTGCCGGCTCGTGCCTGGCTCGTCACCGGTCACACCACTTCCCCCCACAACCGAACAGATGAAGTCATGAGTCTGGAGGTTGGTGACTGATGTGTGACCAGTCCTCACCCATAACTGCAACGAATGGGACTCAAACATGCCCAAAAGCCCCACACAGCAATGTCAATGTCCAGGAGAGTAGCTATCATGCAGCTCGTCTCAAGGGCACGCCTGAACATGACTCCTGTCTCCGGCAACCAGCTGTGGGGCACACGAAACCGCGGGCGCGCGGTCCCCCCAGCTTTGTCCCCGGCCTCAGCAGTAGCGCTGTCGTCGCAAGACGCCACAAACCTCCACCGCGAACGTGTCATCACCTGCCACACCAGTATTCTTCGACCTGCCAATAATCCGCGGCCCAGGCAGTCACCCCGTGGGGCATCCCCAAACATGTCTGCCACGAACCCTACGCGAACTCAACGCACCTACATGACATTTGAAACATGCAATACGCGGTGACACTGCGGGCTGCTATGCTGAGAGCGAGCCCTACTGTGAGACAGTGCACCCCCGGCGAGTTGATCGACGTATGCCACATTTCTCCTGCCACGATGTCACGCGAACCGCAATAAGGAACGATCACATGATGCTGGGGTGATCGGCGCGACTACTCTCAGCTTCAGACTGCAAAGCCGAGTACCATGGCGGCTTGCTCGAGCGTCCAAGCTCGCTAGTCTCACTGCGGCTGCTCTTCCGTTACTGGGTCGGCGATGAGGGAGCCGCGTACCACGCCCTGTAGCCACGAGCGTGCAGCCAGGCCCTCGTATGGCTGACTGAAGCCTTAATGGTCGGGAGTGCGAGCGCCGCACCCGCTGGCTACAGGCGAGATGCTCTGTCCTCTGCCTAAAGTGCCGTCTGATAGATGCAGTGTGAGCTAGCTACGCCTGTGGCCCGAGCCTGAGAGTGATGTTGCTATGCGCTCGCGCGCCTAGACTTGGCTGCCCTCCGATGACGCCTCCAACACCAGAGCGACTCATGAACCACCAGAGATCGTTACAGTATTCGTCTGTAGTGTGTTGGGTCACGTGCAACTATAGGTAGGTGACTGCAGGAGTAACGGAAGAGCAGCGCCGGTGCCGAGCCGGCGCTGCACTCTTGTACCTGAGCGGCAGCCTCATCCCGTGCATGGCACGTACCAACCGTCACCGCCCCCTCAACCCGGTCAAGCGGCTAGGTTTCCCCGATGCCCTGCCGGCGAAATGCACTGCCGGTATATTGTCGTGACAGCTGTCACGACCATCTGCCGGCTCGTGCCTGGCTCGTCACCGGTCACACCACTTCCCCCCACAACCGAACAGATGAAGTCATGAGTCTGGAGGTTGGTGACTGATGTGTGACCAGTCCTCACCCATAACTGCAACGAATGGGACTCAAACATGCCCAAAAGCCCCACACAGCAATGTCAATGTCCAGGAGAGTAGCTATCATGCAGCTCGTCTCAAGGGCACGCCTGAACATGACTCCTGTCTCCGGCAACCAGCTGTGGGGCACACGAAACCGCGGGCGCGCGGTCCCCCCAGCTTTGTCCCCGGCCTCAGCAGTAGCGCTGTCGTCGCAAGACGCCACAAACCTCCACCGCGAACGTGTCATCACCTGCCACACCAGTATTCTTCGACCTGCCAATAATCCGCGGCCCAGGCAGTCACCCCGTGGGGCATCCCCAAACATGTCTGCCACGAACCCTACGCGAACTCAACGCACCTACATGACATTTGAAACATGCAATACGCGGTGACACTGCGGGCTGCTATGCTGAGAGCGAGCCCTACTGTGAGACAGTGCACCCCCGGCGAGTTGATCGACGTATGCCACATTTCTCCTGCCACGATGTCACGCGAACCGCAATAAGGAACGATCACATGATGCTGGGGTGATCGGCGCGACTACTCTCAGCTTCAGACTGCAAAGCCGAGTACCATGGCGGCTTGCTCGAGCGTCCAAGCTCGCTAGTCTCACTGCGGCTGCTCTTCCGTTACTGGGTCGGCGATGAGGGAGCCGCGTACCACGCCCTGTAGCCACGAGCGTGCAGCCAGGCCCTCGTATGGCTGACTGAAGCCTTAATGGTCGGGAGTGCGAGCGCCGCACCCGCTGGCTACAGGCGAGATGCTCTGTCCTCTGCCTAAAGTGCCGTCTGATAGATGCAGTGTGAGCTAGCTACGCCTGTGGCCCGAGCCTGAGAGTGATGTTGCTATGCGCTCGCGCGCCTAGACTTGGCTGCCCTCCGATGACGCCTCCAACACCAGAGCGACTCACGAACCACCAGAGATCGTTACAGTATTCGTCTGTAGTGTGTTGGGTCACGTGCAACTATAGGTAGGTGACTGCAGGAGTAACGGAAGAGCAGCGCCGGTGCCGAGCCGGCGCTGCACTCTTGTACCTGAGCGGCAGCCTCATCCCGTGCATGGCACGTACCAACCGTCACCGCCCCCTCAACCCGGTCAAGCGGCTAGGTTTCCCCGATGCCCTGCCGGCGAAATGCACTGCCGGTATATTGTCGTGACAGCTGTCACGACCATCTGCCGGCTCGTGCCTGGCTCGTCACCGGTCACACCACTTCCCCCCACAACCGAACAGATGAAGTCATGAGTCTGGAGGTTGGTGACTGATGTGTGACCAGTCCTCACCCATAACTGCAACGAATGGGACTCAAACATGCCCAAAAGCCCCACACAGCAATGTCAATGTCCAGGAGAGTAGCTATCATGCAGCTCGTCTCAAGGGCACGCCTGAACATGACTCCTGTCTCCGGCAACCAGCTGTGGGGCACACGAAACCGCGGGCGCGCGGTCCCCCCAGCTTTGTCCCCGGCCTCAGCAGTAGCGCTGTCGTCGCAAGACGCCACAAACCTCCACCGCGAACGTGTCATCACCTGCCACACCAGTATTCTTCGACCTGCCAATAATCCGCGGCCCAGGCAGTCACCCCGTGGGGCATCCCCAAACATGTCTGCCACGAACCCTACGCGTGTTTCAAATGTCATGTAGGTGCGTTGAGTTCGCGTAGGGTTGGTAGCTGACATGTTAGGGGATGCCCCACGGGGCGACTGCCTGAGCCGCGGACTCAACGCAGTTCGACTTTGCAGTCTGAAGCTGAGAGTAGTTGCGCCGATCATTCCAGCATTATGTGATCGTTCCCTATTGCAGTTAGCGTGACATCGTGGCAGGAGGAATGTGGCATACGTCGATCAGCTCGCCGGGGGTGCACTGTCTCACAGTACGGCTCGCTCTCAGCATAGCAGCCCGCAGTGTCACCGTGTATTGCATGTTCCAAATGTCATGTAGGTGCGTTGAGTTCGCGTAGGGTTCGTGGCAGACATGTTTGGGGATGCCCCACGGGGTGACTGCCTGGGCCGCGGATTATTGGCAGGTCGAAGAATACTGGTGTGGCAGGTGATGACACGTTCGCGGTGGAGGTTTGTGGCGTCTTGCGATGACAGCGCTACTGCTGAGGCCGGGGACAAAGCTGGGGGGACCGCGCACCCGCGGTTTCGTGTGCCCCACAGCTGGTTGCCGGAGACAGGAGTCATGTTCAGGCGTGCCCTTGAGACGAGCTGCATGATAGCTACTCTCCTGGACATTGACATTGCTGTGTGGGGCTTTTGGGCATGTTTGAGTCCCATTCGTTGCAGTTATGGGTGAGGACTGGTCACACATCAGTCACCAACCTCCAGACTCATGACTTCATCTGTTCGGTTGTGGGGGGAAGTGGTGTGACCGGTGACGAGCCAGGCACGAGCCGGCAGATGGTCGTGACAGCTGTCATGACAATATACCGGCAGTGCATTTTGCCGGCAGGGCATCGGGGAAACCTAGCCGTTTGACCGGGTTGAGGGGGCGGTGACGGTTGGTACGTGCCATGCACGGGATGAGGCTGCCGCTCAGGTACAAGAGCGCAGCGCCGGCTCGGCACCGGCGCTGCTCTTCCGTTACTGGGTCGGCGATGAGGGAGCCGCGTACCACGCCCTGTAGCCACGAGCGCGCAGCCAGGCCCTCGTATGGCTGACTGAAGCCTTAATGGTCGGGAGTGCGAGCGCCGCACCCGCTGGCTACAGGCGAGATGCTCTGTCCTCCGCCTAAAGTGCCGTCTGATAGATGCAGTGTGAGCTAGCTACGCCTGTGGCCCGAGCCTGAGAGTGATGTTGCTATGCGCTCGCGCGCCTAGACTTGGCTGCCCTCCGATGACGCCTCCAACACCAGAGCGACTCACGAACCACCAGAGATCGTTACAGTATTCGTCTGTAGTGTGTTGGGTCAGTAGGTGACTATAGGTAGGTGACTGCAGGAGTAACGGAAGAGCAGCGCCGGTGCCGAGCCGGCGCTGCGCTCTTGTACCTGAGCGGCAGCCTCATCCCGTGCATGGCACGTACCAACCGTCACCGCCCCCTCAACCCGGTCAAGCGGCTAGGTTTCCCCGATGCCCTGCCGGCGAAATGCACTGCCGGTATATTGTCGTGACAGGATCCCTGGCCTAGCAAAAAAGCGTCCTGCTGTCTGTTGTGAGCGTACCGTGGGTGCGTTTGTGTTTGAAGTGTGGAGGTGCGTCTCTGCCGGTGGTGCTTGCCTTCGGGCTTTTGGTGTAGCAGTTGCTTGGCTTAGGTCTGGCGGTGTTTGTGGAAACCCCTACCGGGGGGCGGGGGGGCCAGCCTCCTGCTCTGTCTGCCGGGTCGGGGTGGGGTGGGTGGGTGTGGGACGGGGTGGCGGTAGGTGATTTGGTTCAGGTGGTTTTGGTTTTTCAGGTGGTTTGTCTCAGACCTCTTCTCTTCTCTTCTTGCCCTGTCGGGATTCTGGTCTCTAAGACCAGGCTGCTTCGGGTCTCTTTGCCCAGCGGTTGGAAGGCAGTGCGTCTGCTTCCGTTCAATCCTGTAAGGATGAATCCTCAAAAAAAAAAAGCAAGCGGGCTGGCGCCAAGGGCTACACGCACCCCGCTACTCCCAAGCCTGCCTCTGCGGCACGCCTGGATCGGTGGTATGTCAGTGCTGCTGCCTTGCCGTGGGTCTGCGACATAGCTCGTACGTATGGGGCGCCAGGGGATCACAACGGGGTGCTGCTCACGCTGTCCCTGCCGGACCTGCCGTGTGCTCACCGGGAGCAGTGGCGCTTCCCCACCTACCTGCTGTTCCACCCCAGCCTCCGCCAGGAGCTTACACAGCGCCTGGAGGCGCATGTTGCTGCTCAGCCCATGCCCCCTGCAGGCAGCAGCGCGTGCACACAGCAATGGGAGGCGGACAAGGGCTTCCTGCGGGAGGTCGCCACAGAGCTTCATCGCCAGCACTCTCGGCGGACACACGACGCTCTTCACGATGTGATCCTTACTGCCGAAGTCACTGCGGCCTTGGCGGATCAGCCGGGTGCTCCGGCTGGGCAGCGCCAGGCTGCAGCCGCCGCCAACTTGGCAGTGCGGGAGGTGCAGGACTCCGCAGCAGCTGCCAGCCACAACGCCCGCTCGGCGCTGATGGAGGAGCATGGTGAGCGGGGCACACGCTGGTTCCATCGGCTGGCGGAGGAGCCAGCCTCGGGAGCCCAGGAGCCCATCACGCACCTGAAGGTGCCGGGGCAGTCGGAGCCAGTGGCACTCACTGGCCCTGGCACGTGCAGCACCATCTCGGCTGCGGCCACGGCCATGTACAGCAGTGCTAGCCCCACCGGCCTCTTCCGCGTGGAGCCCGTCTGCCAGGCGTCACAACAGCAGCTGTTGGCTGCCATTCAGCAGCAGGTGCCACTGGACCTTCAGGCGGCTGCAGAGGGGCCTGATGACGGCGCTCTCAGCCCTTTGGAGCTGTTTGCGGCGCTGGGCAGCTCTGCCAACGGTAAAGCCCCGGGCTCGGACGGTTTTTTTTTTTGCCGTATGAGGTGTACAAGGTGTTCTGGGCGCTGCTGGGTCCGCGCTTGTGCGCCGCTGCCGCCGCCGCCTTTGCCGCTGCTGCAGGCGCAACGGACGGTGCTGAACTGGCGGCAGTGCTGCCGTCTTTGTGGCGGGAGGGCATCATCACCCTCATCTACAAGGGCAAAAGCCTGGACCGCGCGGAGCTTCACTTTACTTTACTTGACTTTACTTTCCTTTCCTTTACTTTACCTTACTTTCCTTGCTTCCTATTTCTGCTATCCCTTTCTCTTGCTCGCAAACAACATCTTACGTCGACTTTTCTTTTCGGGGTCCCTTTTTCCCTGTGTAGCATTCCAATTGCTTTTATTAGCTATACGATGCTTTATTAAATAGGTCGGAGCCTCTATCGTGCGAGTCGTTTGTGGGTCGCACGGTGCCAGTTGCTACACCCCTTCGCCTTCGGCGCTCGTTTTGATGCCTGGGCATCTAAAATGGGCTAAATGAATACTACGCTTTCTTATTCTGGCGTCAGTCCTCGGTCGGCGTGATGTCGGTGACATCCTGCTTGTCGGCATTTTAACATCTTGGCGCGCGCGGCGTCTCGTCAGCCCAGCGTAGCTTTATAATCTACTGCTGGGTAAGGAAGCTATTTTCAGCAGGGCGGACTGGGCTATCGTGCCCTCCCACGGGGTGCCGTTTTGCACTTGGGCGGTTTTGGGTGGGCTGCTGGAGCCTGGTCCTCTCCCCCTGCCCTGCTGCGCCTCGTGCTCCCGCTGCCGCGGCCTACGGGGCTGCTGGCGTGCTGGTTGCTGTGAGTCATGCAGGTTAGGGGCCGCCAAGGTGGTTGCCCTGGGGCCAGCAGTGGAGGCCTCTTGACAGGCCTTCCCAGGGCACCAACAGCAGTCAGCAGGGTGCAGCCACGGGGTTATGTCCGTGGGCAGCTCCCTATCATGCAGTCGGCAACCCAGGGGATGCCCGCAGCACCGGACGCCGCTGTTCTCACACGCCCCAGCGTGGCTGTGGACAGCGTCAGCCTTCACCAGGCATGGTGGCGGCTCCAGGCGTCGCCTGCTGTGCAGCGGCTGACCATGCGGCCCAGTGGCCGCCGCCTGGTTTCTTACCCAGTTCTCCTGCTGGGCCAAGCCACTGGCCTGTCAGATGAGGAGCTCACGTCAGCCAGCCTCCGGGAGCTTGCAGGTGCTGCTGTGTCTGTGGTGGCTTCCAAACTCCAGGCGAGCCAGCAGGGCAAACTACTGCAGGGCCACACCCTGCAGCATATGAATCAGCCATCCCGGGCGTACGTTGCGGCCCAGCCCAGCCATGCCCAGCCTGGAAGCAGTCGCAGCAGCAGCCGCACAGCCAGGTGGCTCGGCCAGCCCGCCGGCAGCAACGTCACGGCTGGCTGAGAAGGAAGCGGAGTGGCAGCGCGCAGCTACCCAGCTGACGGCGTCTCAGGCGCAGCACTTCCGCAACAACCCGGTGGCCCTGGAGCCCTGGCTCCACCGCACTTCGGCTGCGGCACAGCAGCAGAACACGCCAGCCCGGGAACTGCAGGGGTACGGGTCTGCCTCCCAGCCGTCCAGCGAGGGGCAGCGGCGATCATCAAGGCTGCTGGCGCAGGCCGCAGCAGGAGCTGTAGCTACAGGGGCGGGGCCCAGCACTGGCCCGCCCGCGGCTGCCGCTGCGGGGGCCATCCCTGCCGTACCAACCCCGGCAACACCACCACCGGATGCGGGCGCGCTGCACCGCACGTGGCAGCGGCTGTGGGACAGCCACGCCAGTCGGGGAGCCAAGGTGCTGGTCTACCGGCTACAGCATGCCTACCTGCCGTGTGGTTTGTACAGGGCGGGCAAGGGCATCTTTCCACGGGCATCTGCTGCAGGGCGCCGGGGTCTGGGGCCTTATTGCCCTTACCACGCCTGCGGGCCGCCTGGCCCGCGGGCGTGGGCAAGCCTGACGCACGTCTTCCTGGAGAGCCCCGCCTACACACAGGCGCGGACATGGCTGCAGCAGCTGTGGGCCCACATCGCGCCACAGGCGGTGCCTCCGCCGGTCTCCAATGCGGCCTTCATGCTGGGGGACGACATGGGCATCTGGGCTTCAAGCCCACAAGGGGCGGGCGCCCTGCTGTGGAGCACGTTGCGGGCCACGTTCCTGAACGCCATCTGGAGTGCGTACTGGTCTCGTGAGCCGGCCCAGCAGACGTCGGTGTACGTGGTCAGGGAGGTGATCACAGAGCTGCGAAGGGTCATGCAACTGCGGTTCACTGCTGCTACTCTTCCACCTGAAACCCTGTCGGCTCTTCCCACTCAGCTGCTCACTGCGCAGTTGAAAGCCGCCAAGCTGGAGCGTTTTGTAGCTATCTGGTCGGCGAGTGGGGCCCTTTGTCAAGTGGATCAAGTGGACGGTGGGTCGCCGCAGCTGCGCCTGAAGCTGACGTTCTCATCACCTGTGCAGGCGCCCTAAGGTGGAGGCGGTACAGGGAGTTTTCAGGGGTGTAGGATTGGAGCTCTGGGCCTGCCCACTGGAGAGCTCTGGACAATTTTCATGACCCGTCTAGCTGAGCTCTGGGCCCGCCAACTGGAGAGCTCTGGACAAGTGTCAAGTTTATCAAGAGGACCTCTGGGCCCGCCAACTGGAGAGCTCTGGCCAAGATTCAAGACCCGTTCAAGCTGAGCTCTGGGCCTGCCAACTGGAGAGCTCTGTTGTCTGTCTTTGTTTGTTCTGCTGGGTAGGAGGGCGAGGGGTGCGCGTTGCTGCCACCTGTGGTGTTGTGCGGCGCTGCCGCGTGGGGTGTAGAGCGGTTTTTAACCGCTTGGTGTGGAGCGGTGCGGTGTCTAGGTTTGGCCCTTTTAGCAGCCCTGCTGAGGGCTGAGGCGTGTGCAGGTCGTGGGTTCTGTGGCGGTGAGGGGGTAGCCGCGCGGCTTGCTGTGGCCGTGGTCGGGCTCGGCGTTTATGGGCAGTTGGGTAGGCTCTGAGGAGCCATAGGCACCTGCTGCCGCGCCGTTTAGGTGTTGGAGAGGCGGTGCCTGTGCGTGCGCGCCCTCAGGTTTTTTTTCTCTTTCTTTTTTCTTTTTTTTTTCCTTTTGGCCCTGTCAGGGTTCTGGTCTTCGGGTCCAGGCTGTGTTGGGGCTACATGCCCAGCAGCAGGGGGGCAGTGCGTCTGCCTCCGTCCAACTCTGTAAGGAAGAAGTTTCAAAAAAAAAAACGTTGGGCTGACATATGATCCTGGGGCTACCAGCGCCTCCAAGGCGGCGTTCTCAGCGGAGCTCTTGCGTGCGTCGCCGCTGGCAGTGCCCTTCCAGGGGCAGAGCGTCTACGTGCCGGTGGACATGCTACCGGTCATCCCTGGTGACTACACTGTCACCGTCCGGATGGTGGGTGGGCCGGGGTGGGCTGCAGTCGTAGGCCGCACAGAGGTGCTGCTGAATGCCGCAGGTATCGCCACTACCTCCGACCCCAACGATCTCAGCAGCGCCAGGGGCTGGCCCTTAGGCCCCACCAAGCGCGCCAGGTGCTCCGAAACCACATACGCGCTATGCTCCGAAACCACATAGCGCGTATGTGGTTTCGGAGCACCTGGCGCGCTTGGTGGGGCCTAAGGGCCAGCCCCTGGCGCCTACTGGCACTACCAACCACGTCATTGCCTGCGTGCGTGGACCGGCCGGCGATGAGCAGCTGGCGGCTCTCCATGGGGCTCGTGTGGAGCTCCCAGGTGAGGAGGCCATGTTGGTGGAGGTCCGGGGTGCCGCTGCTGGGGGAGGCATGCAGCGGGCTCCAGCCGGCCCAGCACCAGCCATGACAGGGGGCGGGGGGCCCACCGCTGCTGCTGGCAGCACAGGGCAGGTGCAGCAGGCGGCACCTGATGTGGAGATGCAGGATGCGGCGGCACCGGCTGCCCCTCCGCTGCAGCAGGCTGGGGGGACCACAGCCAACCGTGCTGCTGCAGCCGCTTTGCGTGGTCAGCTGTCACGGCGACAAGGTGGGGCCTTGGGTGGAGGCCAGTCTCAGCCACCGACTACCACTCAGGCTGCCACCGGCGCTTCTGGCAGCATCGAGGGGGTCATTCAGTCCCATGTGGCCTGGCAGGAGCGCCGGCGGCTGGCGCAGCAGCAGCTGCAGCTGCAGCCGCAGCAGCGGCAGCAGCAGCAGCAGCCACAGCAGCCACAGCAGCTGCAGCAGCAACAGCAGCCGTCACCACTGCCACCACCGTCACCGCCAACGCTACTGCAGCAGCGGCCGCAACTGCCATCTCCGCCATCACAGCAGCAGCGGCCGCTACCTTCGTCGCCGCCGCCACAGCAGCAGCAGCAGCAGCAGCAGCAACAGCTGCAGCAGCCGCACCAGCCGCACCAGCAGCAGCCGCAGCTACCGGTGTCGGTGCCGCAGGAGTCAAAGCGGGGGGCCTCAGCAGGGCCGCAGCGGCCGCACGTGCAGCGGCCAGCCTCCCTGGCGGGTGGGGCCCTTGCTCCGGTAGCTGGGCTGGGGGGTAGCGCTTCTCAGCTGCCCCTGGCCCAGCCCGCCGTGATGTCACCTCCCACTGGTGGGGCCGCGTCAACTGCTGGAGGGGACAGCGTTTCGGACTATGGGGCCGTGTGCTTGCCTGAGGACTCCTGCAGTGCGATTGGTGCTGACCTTGTTGCCTCTCAGAACCGCGCTGTGGAAGTGCAGGGGCACGAGCTGGCGGCGTGTGGTGGCGCTCGACTTGGGAGGCGCCTCCTGCAGCACCTGCGGGACCTGGGGCCCGGCACTTCTGGCCTGCCTGTCTGCCTTGTGCCTGCAGGCCGCACCGCAGTCATGCTCCAGCTCCAAGACGAGCTTCCCAACTGGGCACGCCTGCTCTCTGGTCAGCGGGCGGGAGCACCCCTACCGGACGAGGTAGCGCAGCAGCTGCAGGACACAGCAGAACTCGTGCAAGCAGCCTACACGCGCTGGACACTTCAACGGCGCACCCTGCGGCAGTCTCAGCGCGGGCGCGTGGAGCCCAGCACCACCCTCAACGGCACGGGCCGACCGGGCCACCCTCGGCGCAGCGCTAGCAAGGGCAGCTGCATGAGTGTGGACAGCATTCCAAGCAGCGTTGGTGGCGCCAGTGCCCACACCGCCGACATGAGTGTCAGCAGCGGCGGCACTCTCCCTGTGCCGCTGAATCGTGGCCCGGGCCGCTCTGGCCGCAACCGTCACAACCGCCACCGCCACGGCTCAGCCGCGGCCGGCGGGGGCCAGTAATGAGACCACGAGGAGCGGCAGCGACCCTTCGGCTGGTGACAGTCAATGTCAATGGCCTGGGATCGCCGCTAAAGGCGCGGGCGCTGTGGTCTTACCTGCAACAAGTGGGTGCTGACTTTACGCTCCTGCAGGAGACTCATGCGGTGGACACCACAGCACTGCAGTCTTGCCTTCGCGCCGGTCGGGGGCCCTGCCTCCAGTGGCGCTACTGCCTGGCGGCCAGCCCCGCGGTGTCGCCCCAATCGTGTGGGGCGGCCATCCTGGCGCGCACAAGGCTGGGCCTGCCCGGCTGCGTCCCTCAAGCACCCTCGGCGGATGCTGCTGGCCGTGTGGTATGTTGGGACTGGGATATGGGCCATGTGCGGGTGCGTTTTGTCTGTGTCTACGCGCCCACCGAAGTTGCGGCCAAGCCTGCCTTTTTTGCGGGTCTGCAGTCGCACCTGGCGACGGATAGGGTTCTGATCGTCGGGGGGGACTGGAACTGCATTACGGACGCCAGCCAACAGGCTGCCCCCAGCCACTCTAGAGCTGCAGGCGGCTCCCAACTCGCCAGCCTTCTGGCCCAGCACAACCTGGTGGATCCCTGGTCTAGCAAGCGGGCTGGCGCCAAGGGCTACACGCACCCTGCTACTCCCAAGCCTGCCTCTGCGGCACGCCTGGATCGGTGGTATGTCAGTGCTGCTGCCTTGCCGTGGGTCTGCGACATAGCTCGTACGTATGGGGCGCCAGGGGATCACAACGGGGTGCTGCTCACGCTGTCCCTGCCGGACCTGCCGTGTGCTCACCGGGAGCAGTGGCGCTTCCCCACCTACCTGCTGTTCCACCCCAGCCTCCGCCAGGAGCTTACACAGCGCCTGGAGGCGCATGTTGCTGCTCAGCCCATGCCCCCTGCAGGCAGCAGCGCGTGCACCCAGCAATGGGAGGCGGACAAGGGCTTCCTGCGGGAGGTCGCCACAGAGCTTCACCGCCAGCACTCTCGGCGGACACACGATGCTCTTCACGATGTGATCCTTACTGCCGAAGTCGCTGCGGCCCTGGCGGATCAGCCGGGTGCTCCGGCTGGGCAGCGCCAGGCTGCAGCCGCCGCCAACTTGGCAGTGCGGGAGGTGCAGGACGCCGCAGCAGCTGCCAGCCACAACGCCCGCTCGGCGCTGATGGAGGAGCATGGTGAGCGGGGCACACGCTGGTTCCATCGGCTGGCGGAGGAGCCAGCCTCGGGAGCCCAGGAGCCCATCACGCACCTGAAGGTGCCGGGGCAGTCGGAGCCAGTGGCGCTCACTGGCCCTGGCACGCGCAGCACCATCTCGGCTGCGGCCACGGCCATGTACAGCAGTGCTAGCCCCACCGGCCTCTTCCGCGTGGAGCCCGTCTGCCAGGCGTCACAACAGCAGCTGTTGGCGGCCGTTCAGCAGAAGGTGCCACTGGACCTTCCGTTCAATCCTGTAAGGATGAATCCTCAAAAAAAAAGGCGGCTGCGGAGGGGCCTGATGACGGCGCTCTCAGCCCTCTGGAGCTGTTTGCGGCGCTGGGCAGCTCTGCCAACGGTAAAGCCCCGGGCTCGGACGGTTTGCCGTATGAGGTGTACAAGGTGTTCTGGGCGCTGCTGGGTCCGCGCTTGTGCGCCGCTGCCGCCGCCGCCTTTGCCGCTGCTGCAGGCGCAACGGATGGTGCTGAAATGGCGGCAGTGCTGCCGTCTTCGTGGCGGGAGGGCATCATCACCCTCATCTACAAGGGCAAAAGCCTGGACCGCGCGGAGCTGCCGTCCTACCGCCCCATCGCGCTGCTCAACTGCGACTTCAAGGTGGTGTCCAAGGCCATCAGTAGCCGCCTGCAGCCGGCCCTGGACGCCGTAGTCGACCCGCTGCAGACGGCGTTCATCACCGGACGCTGGATAGGAGACAACGCGCTCTACCACCAAGGCCTCTTTTTTTTATACTTCTTCCTTCTCATTGAGTGGCTGCGCCTGGACGTGGATGCTGGTGGCGCGCCCCGTCAGGGTGGTGCGTTGTACTTTTTAGATATCGAGAAAGCCTATGACAGGGTGCACAGGCAGTGGCTGTATGCGGCCGTGGAGGGGCTGGGGCTGGGGCCGCAGATGCTGCGCTGGATCCGCCTGCTCACCGCTGATAGCTCCGCCCGTGTCTGTGTGAATGGCGTGCTGTCTGACGCCTTTCCAGTGCACAACGGCCTTCCGCAGGGCAGCACGCTCTCACCTCCCCTTTGGGTGATCCAACTGCAGCCCCTCACAGCCTATCTGCGCCGCCAGGTCGAGATCGGGGCACTCCGCACCCCCCTCCTCCCCAACGGCGAGCAAGCTCCACCTGCTGGCCACCATGCTGATGACACGGCACTCACCGTGCGCGACCCAGCCGTGGATGGACCGGTGGCGATGGCGGCCGTGGAGCTCTTCTGCCGCGCCTCTAACGCCCGTGTCCACCCCGCCAAGAGCAAGGCGATTGGCCTGGGCCGGCTGGCTCATCTGACGGGGCCCTGCCCGCACACAGGGTGCCCTTCACACAGGATGCCGTCATTCATCTGGGCGTGCCACTCTCGTGGGCGTCGGAGGCCGCGGCCAAGACCCTGTACGACAAGCGTGCCAAGGGGATGAGCCACGTGGCGCGCTTGTGGGCTGCCCTGTCCCTCACCCTGGTTGGCCGTGTGCACATTGCGAAGCAGGTGCTGGCCGCGAAGCTCGCCTACCACTTCAGCTTCCTCAACCCGTCGCCAGCACAGCTGAAGGAGCTGACGGCCATCGTGGACCGGTTTGCTGCGCACTCCCTGAATGCAGAGGATGCTAGCCTTTGGTCACACGGGAGCGCTGTCCTGCTGCCGAAGCGGGGGACCGCTTGCCTGCCGTACAAGGACGGGGGGGGTGAACCACGTCGACCTGCCTGCGTTTCTGACTGCGCTGCAAGCTAAGATGCTGGCCCTGCTTGCCCAGCCAGGTCGGCACCCCTGGAAGACGCTCACCCGGGCTCTGCCTTGACCACGTGCGGTGGCTAGCAACTGGGCGTGGATCTATGGGGACACGCCCGTGCCGGCGGCTCTGCCCGCCCGCCTGGCTGCCGCCGTGGGCCACCTGCGGCAGGCGGGTGTGGAGCAGCGGCAGCCACCTGCCATCGCCCAGCCGCCACCTACCAACCCACCGGAGTTGCGCGTTAGCTTGGACCAGCTCTGGGTGGTTGACGCCGCGGGTGGCCGTGTCCTACGTCCACTACAGCGGGCGGCTGATGCGGCCCAGCCCAGGTATGGCCCCCCCAGCTGTTAGTGCGTTGTGGCCGCCTGCCTGCGTGCTGCCGACCGCAAGCCACGGCATCCTGTGGACTCTTGATGAGCGTGCAGCTTATGATGCGGCGGCTCCACATGAACGGGGGGCTGCTTGGGCCGCTGGGTGCCGTCGTTCTTGGCCGCCGGCAGCGGAGAGGTGGTAGTGGCCCCACCCTGAGCACTGTCGGGTGGCGGGGATCAGCCTGGCGGACTACACGTGACGTGAGGTGCGGCGGGCCGTCACCAGGGCCAACACCGCAGCACACACCTGTCCCCACGCGCCCCGGCAGCCATGCCCAGCCCGGAAGCAGTCGACAGCAGCAGCCGCACAGCCAGGTGGCTCGGCCAGCCCGCCTGCCGGCAGCAACGTCATGGCTGGCTGAGAAGGAAGCGGAGTGGCAGCGCGCAGCTACCCAGCTGACGGCGTCTAGGCGCAGCACTTCCGCAACAACCCGGTGGCCCTGGAGCCCTGGCTCCACCGCACTTCGGCTGCGGCACAGCAGCAGAACACGCCGTAGGGGGGCAGCGCGTCTGTCCCCGTTCAACCATGTAAGGATGAATGTAAAAAAAAAAAAAAAAACGCCAGCCAGGGAACTGCAGGGGTACGGGTCTGCCTCCAGCCGTCCAGCGAGGGGCAGCGGCGATCATCAAGGCTGCTGGCGCAGGCCGCAGCAGGAGCTTTTTTTTTTGATACTTCTTCCTACAGAGTTGGACGGAGGCAGACGCACTGCCCCCCTGCTGCTGGGCATGTAGCCCCAACACAGCCTGGACCGAAGACCAGAACCCTGACAGGGCCAAAAGAAAAAGGAAAGAAAAAGAAGAGGAAAAAAAAAAACCTGAGGGCGCGCACGCACAGGCGCCGCCCTCTCCAACACCTAAACGCGCGCGGCAGCAGGTGCCTATGGCTCCTCAGAGCCTACCCAATGCCCATAAACGCCGAGCCCGACCACGGCCACAGCAAGCCGCGCGGCTACCCCCTCACCGCCACAGAAACCACGACCTGCACACACTCAGCCCTCAGCAGGGCTGCTAAAGGGGCCAAACCTAGACACCTAGCAGCCCCCGCACCACACACCCAGCGGTTTTAAACCGCTCTACACCCCAAGCGGCAGCGCCGCACAACACCACACACTGCAGCAACGCACACCAAACCCTCTCCCTCCTGCCAGCAGAACAAACAAAGACAGACAACAGAGCTCTCCAGTAGGCAGGCCCAGAGCTCAGCTTGAACGGGTCTTGAATCTTGGCCAGAGCTCTCCAGTTGGCAGGCCCAGAGCTCAGCTTGACAGGTCTTGAATCTTGGCCAGAGCTCTCCAGTTGGCAGGCCCAGAGCTCAGCTTGACGGGTCTTGAAACTTGTCCAGAGCTCTCCAGTTGGCAGGCCCAGAGCTCCAATTCCTACACCCCTGAAACTCCCTGTACCGCCCCCACCTTAGGGCGCCTGCACCGGTGATGAGAACGTCAGCTTCAGGCGCAGCTGCGGCGACCACCGTCCACACTTGATCCACTTCACAAAGGGCCCCACTCGCCGACCAGATAGCCACAAAGCGCTCCAGCTTGGCGGCTTTCAACTGCGCCCAGTGAGCAGCTGAGTGGGAAGAGCCGACAGGGTTTCAGGTGTAAAGAGTAGCAGCAGTGAACCGCAGTGTTGCATGACCCTTCGCACGCTGTGATCAACTCCCTGACCACGTACACCGACGTCTGCTGGCCCGGCTCACGAGACCAGTACGCACTCCAGATGGCGTTCAGGAACGTGGCCCGCAACGTGCTCCAAAACCAGGCGCCCGCCCCTTGTGGGCTGAAGCCCAGATGCCCATGTCGTCCCCCAGCATGAACCGGCCACATTGGAGACCGGCCCAAAGGCACCGCCCGCGATGTGGGCCAACAGCTGCTGCAGCAATGTCCGCCCCTGTGTGTAGGCGGGGGCACTCAGGAAGACATGCGTCAGGCTTGCCCACGCCGCGGGCCCAGGCGGCCTGCAGGCGTGGGTGAGCGGCACAATAAGGCCCCAGACCCCGGCGCCCTGCAGCAGACGCCCGTGGAAAGACGCCCTTGCCCGCCCTGTACAAACCACACGGCAGGTATGGCATGCTGTAGCCGGTAGACCAGCACCTTGGCT
>JAEHOD010000190.1:0-48866 GCA_016834595.1 Chlamydomonas schloesseri | reverse complement strand
GCAACGCGCAATGAAATGTAAGCCTAGAGCGTGAATATTGGTGGGGACGGGAGGAGCCATGCCGAAGACAGGCGACCTGAGTCGCAGCCCTGGGCGCAGCAACCGCTACTTCAGTTACAAAGCTTGACAGCATCTACCAGAAACTACACATACAGGCCAGGAGGGAGGATGTTCGGAAAATGCTAGTACGCGAGCAAAGTCGTCTGAGCCCAGAGCTGGCTTCCAGACCGCGAGCTTGTTTATGGATAGGCGAGCTGGTTTAGGACGCATAAATTGAATCGGGGCTGGGTCGCCGCGGCAGGACTTTCTCTCCTAAGTGAAGGCGCCGCATGGGCTGGCGGGATTGGCAGGGCTCGAACCAGGGTTGGCACGCACACGCCACGTACCCATGCCCCTCCCAGCGCCCCCCAATGTTCTCTATGCTGAATGTGCTCTATGCTGAATGTTCTCTATGCTGAATGTTCTGAATGTTCTCTATGCTAAAATCACGAAGTTTAAGATACAGCACCCGAGACCAAGTTTTTTCGCCCCTCCAGCTCATAAAAAGACCAGCAGTAGATTAGATAACTCTTTTAATCCACTAGTAGATAGCGAGGGGTCGGTAGAACCGACCAGCAGCGGCATGCGCCAAATGGCGCCAACTCAAGCGGCCAGGCAGTCACCAAAGACGACCTCGCTCAGCTTTGGGATAAACAGGCGAAGCGATGGAGAACATGCAGGCGAGCCTTACCATAATCAACAACATGCAAACAGACACGCGGGACACCGTGTCAGCCCTGGGTGTCGGGCTCGAGGGAGTCAAGGAGGAAGTAGCCACCGGCCTGCACGCTGCGCGGCAGCAAAATGAGATCGTAATGGCGAGAGTCAACAAGCTGGAGGAAATGGTACAGCAGACACAGCTGCAGCTGCAACAAATCAAGCAGGAACAGGAGCAGCAGCAGCAGCAGCAACAGCAGCAGCAGCAGGAAAACCCCAGGTCGCCCAGGGGGGCAGTGCAGCCGCCGGCAGGCCGGGCGGCAGCGGAGGCCGCGGGCCTCGGTTCGTCGTCCCAAACAGCGGCCGGGGCGGCGAGACCAGCACCAGCGGATCAGAAGCCGGCGCAGCAGCGCCGGTTGACAGGCGTGCAGTCATCATCAAGCTGCGCGTGGGCGGCCCGACGGCCAAACAGGCGATAGCCACCATGGAGCACGACGTCAAGCAGGGGCTGACCACCTCGAACGAGGTGGAGCAGTTCGGCTTCAAATACTTCAGACCCCTGGGGAGGGAAGGACAGGAGATGCTGGCCCGTGCCGAAGCAGCGTCGGCGTCTAGCAGCGGCGGCGGAGCCGCTGCCGGAGCGGCCGCTGCGCCCAGCAGCGGCGCAGGCGCGGGAGCGCAGGCCGGGGCCCAGCAGGACACCTACCAGGTCGTCGCCTGGTTCAACACAGCCTGGTCCGACGGGTCAGGCTGGGAGGAGCTCATCGGGTGGCGGCGCAACGCAAGCGTGAGGGCATGATCTGGGGCTGGGGGGTGAAGGACTACCTGACCGTCGAGGGCAGGCAAGCGCGCCAGGCGCAGCAGCCCCACTACGCCAGGGCGAGGGAGGAGGGCAAGGAGCCGGTCTGGCGCAACGGTGCTGAGATCTGGGTGCGCTCCAACGGCCCCAACAGCCCGCACGTGCTGTACCGCAAGCCGACACCAGTGCAGCCGTCAGGTACAGCGCACAAACCGGTGCAGGAGCCGGCGCACACCACTACCACCCCCATGGAGCGTGATTAGGATAGCCATGACTCGGGGAACAAGCAGCTTTCTTTCCTGTTGTGGAACGTGAGGGGCGGGGCTGCCAAGCTACAGCATAATGACGACTGCATGAACTTGATCTGCGCACACGATGTTATAGTCCTGACCGAAACGCATGGCCATGTGTGGGAGCTGAACGGATACACGCGTTACTCGATGGAACGCAGGGGCACCACCCGTGCTGGTGGAGTCTCAGTGTACGTGCGCGCATGCATAAGAGATGCTTGCAAGCTGGTTAGACGTCAGAATTTAGATGGGGGCGAGGTGGTTTGGATACGCATTACCGCACGAAAAGGCAGCGACCCTGCCTTGCTATTGGGTGCCTTCTACTTGGCGCACAGAGAGCTCGAAGGCCCATCAGGACCCGGCAGGGAAAGAGCTACTGCTAAGCAAACGGCTTTGCGACCTTTTCGCTTCCATTCAAGCTGAAATAGCGGCCCTTCTGCACAGGCGAAGAGAGGTTTGTGATTGCTGGCTGATTTTAATGCACGCTTGTCTTGTCGTAAGCAAGAGGTCAGCTGCACCCGTAGCCAATGGGTGGGGCTGAGCGACGTTGCCCGCTAGCAGGTTGGGGGACGAATTGCTTGAGTTTTTTGAATGTGCCCGGGTTCGTGCACTGCAGCACAGCGTTTCCAGAGGCAACGCCCCTGCGAAGACAGTACGTACCACACGAATTTGGAGTAGCTTTGGCAGCCCTGTGCCGGGAGGAAGGCATGGGTGTCCTCAACGGTAGAATCACAGGAGACACAACAGGAAAGCTGACTTTTCCAGTGGAGGGCGGCGGTAGCACAATTGATCTTTATGTCTGTTCCTCGGGGTCTGTTGGACAGATGTCAACGCATGGAAGTCCACGACAAGATGTTTTACGCGTGTGTGCGTGGGAAAACCACACGAGTCACGGACCATAGGCCTGTCACAACTGACCCTGAGCCCGTATGGCATCGAGGGCTCAGGCGCAAGAAGCGCCAATGCACGCAATAGGACCAAAATTGAATTCAATAAGCGGATGGTTGAGTGTTACGCTCAGTCTTTTTGAGGACGGAAGGCCCGTGCGGCAAGAATTGGAGGCATTGCGACGGCAGCTAGCAAATCATGACGGAGGCATGACCCGCCACAGAGGGCGTAGAGAAGCTTTCGCGGCTCCTACGCAAATGCATGATGAAAGCGTGGAGAGACTCGGGCCAAGGGGCAACCAGCAGTATAGGGAGGAATGCGCCATGGTGGAATGACGATTGCAACCGCCACCGCGTAGCGTCCTGGAAGCTGACTCTGGCGGCAAAGGGCAAAAGCAGGGAGGGAGCAGAGTACAATGCCCTAAGGGAGGCGAGGCGTGTGTACAATAGAATTAAGCGTGAAGCGCGCGCTAGCTATGATCACAAGGTGTTGCGTGATCAAGCTGAATGTTGCCGCAGTGATCCGCGTAAGCTTGGCAGCTGATTAAAGGCAGCCCAGCAGGGGAATGCCCGCTGGAAAACGCCAACGATTGGAGAGATTACTTTGATGGCCTCTACAACTCAGGCATGCATGATAACACGGTGTTGGAAGCTAGGCGCGGCAAGTCACAGAGCATGCTTAGCTATATTAGTGGCGTGGGCTGGCAAAGCCAGACCAGCAGAGTGGTTGCTATCTAGCGCAAGCCCGATTCAGGGCGGGGACAATTGGCCCGCGGACGGATACTAGAGCCAAGCTTAACAGAGGGAAGAGGTTATGTGCGCGCTGTCGAGGATGGGCAAACAATCAGTCCACAGCGGGGCCGGAGGCCGGCCACCTAGTGAATGCTATAAGCGTCGCTACGTCTGAGTCGGATGGAGACAGGCCAGTGCAATTTGAATGCGGTAGCCCCGTGTTGTTGGGCTGACTGCTCTTATGGAGCGCATTCGCAAGCTAGGCGATTATCCAGGCGCAATTCACAGGAGTCGCAGCACTAACGCCGGGGTGTACAAGAAGAAAGGGAGAACGCCTGTGACCGTACTAATTATCGCGGGATTGCAGGTGGGTGGCACGCTCGCCAAGTGTTACGCTGCTAGCTCAATCAAGCTCGGCTTGCCAACTTTGGCGAGGAAACCGACGGCAGACACGTGTGCCAGGCCGCCTTTAAGCGGGTACAGCACAGCGCACCACCTGTTTGCGCTGAGGCATCCTGACGCATAAGCATAGCGCACCGGGGCAGTCGCCCTGTTTGTTTGTCAGGTGGATTTCGAAAAAAAGCTTTTGATAAGAGTGCCCAGATGGGTGTTGTGGCGTCGACGGGCGGAAGGAGGCGTAAGCGAGCGCATGCTGGCTGTTCTCGAGAAGTGCTACCAAACCGTGTGCATGCGAGTGAAGGTGAAAGGGAAAGCTGAGCGACCCCTTCGCCTCACTGCAGGGGTCAAGCAAAGGATGTCCCAAAAGCACGGATTTGTTTGGATTTTTATTGAAGCGTTGGCGGACTCATCGATGCTGGGACGCACATGAGCCGCAATCCCGCACCTGGAAGCATGAGGCACCAAGGATAGGGCGCCCGGCTGATTGCATGCCTGCTGTACGCGGATGACCTGACGCTGTGTGCGCTAAGCAATCAACCGAATGCAAATTCCTGCTGAACAGACTGCACCAAACGAATTTTGCGAAGCCTTTGGGACGGCGCGTGAACATAGCGAAGTGCGAGATAATGGTGTTTTGCCCATACAGCGCCCGAATCGCCAGGTTAAACGGGCAGTCCCGCGCAACAGCGCTGCGGTATGGGGGAGTGAGCATACCGGTGAAGGGGCGGGCAAGATACCTAGGCCTTTACTACGGTCCAGCTACCGCATTTGACTCATGCTATCAGGAGCTTATCGCTGCTGGGAAGCGTGCCTCACTAGGACTCATAGCCGCCCTAGACAAGAAGGGTTGCCGTGCACCTGACATAATGCACACGTGCTTCGACTTTCAAGTGCGGTCGGTTCTATCGTATGTGTTTGAGGTGGTGGTGTCCCGACGCGATGTGTTACCTATTTGAAGGGGGTCGCGTATGTCGGGCACAGCAACGATGAAAGCAAGGCTATGACGGCCAAATGGAGGAAAGCCAGGACCCTGTTCGACAAAGCTTGACAGATCCTATGGTTGTGCTCCAAACTCGCTTCTTTGCGGAGGGCGGCAGCAGTAGGCAGGGCCTACCCTTAGGTTGCTTATATGCCGAGTTTTGCAGCCCACCCAATGCAAGAGCACTGGGCGCGGATGATTCTTGGGTTTTGGAACCGCACTATTAAGCAAGAGAAATCCCTGGCTCACACCTTCCTAGCAGACGCAGTGGCGGTTGCTGCAGCTGTCGGCTTCGAGGGGATGTGCTGGGTCAGCAAAGTCTACCGCATGTGTAAGAAGCTAGGGTATGATTGGCGCGTGGAGGGGCCCGCAGGGCACTGATGCGCTGTGTGACTGGCTGATGCGCACTGCGTTGCCAGTGGGGGCGATGATGACTGATTTTACCGACAAGCTTATGCAAGAGTGGAGAGCGGACTGCCTGTCCACAGACCCCCGTGACTTTCCGGAGTCAGGGGGTAGGCAGGCCAGACCGGGTGCTCCTGGGGTCAAGATGAGCCGCTATACGAACTGGATGGGGCTGCCACATAGCGAAGCGATGATTGAGCACGGCAGGTTTAGCCCACATGAGCCAATATGTCACGTACAGGCATCTGATTGCCCTGATTCGTTTTCGGCTTGGCTGCTGGGATTTGGAGGTTAACCGCCCTAAAGCAGGGAATGTACACCGGCCACGCGCACAGCGGGTGTGTCGTATGTGCGGTTGCGGGAGCGTTGAGGATGAAAAACACGTTTTGCTAGAGTGCGCAAGCTACGCAAGCCTTAGGCAGGCGATCGGTATTACAGGTGGAGATATGAAGCTGGCTATGCTGAGGACGCCGGTCACTAAGCTGGCAGCTTACTTGCACGCGGTGATGACACTCAGGTCGCGCGCGCTTAATTCAGTCACTTAAGTGGCTCTTTCTCTGTCGCTCTGTCGCGCCCCCCGGACTCAAAGGAGTTAGTGGGGCCTGCATGGACCTCAAGCCATGTAAATGCTCATGCTCATGCCCCCCAATGTTTTCTGTGGGTGGCCGCCCACCATGTTCCCGCTTTCCCCTCTTCTCTCTCTGGGCAGCTGTTGAACCGGCGCCCTGAAATCATGCTATGGGCAAAGCGGGCAGCCTACTTTGATCAAGCCGCTGCACACCCCCGACGTCCGTTGGGAACAGCCACCAGGAGACCCAAAGCAGGCGGGCGTCGTGGCTATCTGGACTGCCGGTGCATCTTGGCTTGGCTTATGTGCGTTGGTTGAGGGCAACCCCTGTGCTCCTGGTTGAAAGCGGCTGCCACAGCCCTTGTTTGAATGGTAGGCCAGTGAGGCCTGTCAGCTCGGTCCATGTCCACGCTGGTCGCATGTCAACGCTTGTGGGTGGACTCACTGAATGAATGCGCGACCGCGACCATAATTTGGTTGCGTATAGTGCATGCTCCGTGGCGCGCCCTGGGTTGGCGGCTATACTGTATATTTTAATGCATGTTCTGGTATGATTTGTGCGGGGCGCATCCAGAAAGGCTCTAACGCGCACTGCAGGTGGGGCGTTAACTGGCTGGGCACACACGCGTGTCAACTTCCAAGGGGAACGCCACGGCCCCCATCGGTTGCCATGAGCCGGGGTGCAATTGAACACCCCCAACTGCTACTACTATGTGTTAATGCCGGCAACAAAAATTGTGTGGTCCTTAGCATGCAAGGCGAGCAACTGGAAATTAGCATGTCGCAGGGCATGTGTGAAACATTTTTGGCTGGTCACAGGCCGGTGGTCACCCTCGATGCGTTTACTTGAATGTTGGTAATATATATGCACCAGCCCTTCATTATGACACGTGACGCATGCAGACTCCCACGGGCCTGCAAGAATGCAAGCCAGACATACGTTGCCGAGCGCTGCTTACCAGTTGCGTGGTGGCTATCGACAACATCGATACAAAAGATACTAGAGAAGCTGGCGCCCGGCCATTTGGAGGGGGCCGGCCATAGTGGTCGGTGTCGCGCTCTCGCCATCTGAAGGCGCAGGGGCTGGCGGGGATTGGCAGGGCTCGAACCAGGGTTTGGCACGCACACGCCACGTACCCATGCCCCTCCCAGCGCCCCCCAATGTTTCTGTGGGTGGCCGCCCACCATGTTCCCGCTTTCCCCTCTCCTCTCTCTGGGCAGCTGTTGAACCGGCGCCCTGAAATCATGCTATGGGCAAAGCGGGCAGCCTACTTTGATCAAGCCGCTGCACACCCCCGACGTCCGTTGGGAACAGCCACCAGGAGACCCAAAGCAGGCGGGCGTCGTGGCTATCTGGACTGCCGGTGCATCTTGGCTTGGCTTATGTGCGTTGGTTGAGGGCAACCCCTGTGCTCCTGGTTGAAAGCGGCTGCCACAGCCCTTGTTTGAATGGTAGGCCAGTGAGGCCTGTCAGCTCGGTCCATGTCCACGCTGGTCGCATGTCAACGCTTGTGGGTGGACTCACTGAATGAATGCGCGACCGCGACCATAATTTGGTTGCGTATAGTGCATGCTCCGTGGCGCGCCCTGGGTTGGCGGCTATACTGTATATTTTAATGCATGTTCTGGTATGATTTGTGCGGGGCGCATCCAGAAAGGCTCTAACGCGCACTGCAGGTGGGGCGTTAACTGGCTGGGCACACACGCGTGTCAACTTCCAAGGGGAACGCCACGGCCCCCATCGGTTGCCATGAGCCGGGGTGCAATTGAACACCCCCAACTGCTACTACTATGTGTTAATGCCGGCAACAAAAATTGTGTGGTCCTTAGCATGCAAGGCGAGCAACTGGAAATTAGCATGTCGCAGGGCATGTGTGAAACATTTTTGGCTGGTCACAGGCCGGTGGTCACCCTCGATGCGTTTACTTGAATGTTGGTAATATATATGCACCAGCCCTTCATTATGACACGTGACGCATGCAGACTCCCACGGGCCTGCAAGAATGCAAGCCAGACATACGTTGCCGAGCGCTGCTTACCAGTTGCGTGGTGGCTATCGACAACATCGATACAAAAGATACTAGAGAAGCTGGCGCCCGGCCATTTGGAGGGGGCCGGCCATAGTGGTCGGTGTCGCGCTCTCGCCATCTGAAGGCGCAGGGGCTGGCGGGGATTGGCAGGGCTCGAACCAGGGTTTGGCACGCACACGCCACGTACCCATGCCCCTCCCAGCGCCCCCCAATGTTTCTGTGGGTGGCCGCCCACCATGTTCCCGCTTTCCCCTCTCCTCTCTCTGGGCAGCTGTTGAACCGGCGCCCTGAAATCATGCTATGGGCAAAGCGGGCAGCCTACTTTGATCAAGCCGCTGCACACCCCCGACGTCCGTTGGGAACAGCCACCAGGAGACCCAAAGCAGGCGGGCGTCGTGGCTATCTGGACTGCCGGTGCATCTTGGCTTGGCTTATGTGCGTTGGTTGAGGGCAACCCCTGTGCTCCTGGTTGAAAGCGGCTGCCACAGCCCTTGTTTGAATGGTAGGCCAGTGAGGCCTGTCAGCTCGGTCCATGTCCACGCTGGTCGCATGTCAACGCTTGTGGGTGGACTCACTGAATGAATGCGCGACCGCGACCATAATTTGGTTGCGTATAGTGCATGCTCCGTGGCGCGCCCTGGGTTGGCGGCTATACTGTATATTTTAATGCATGTTCTGGTATGATTTGTGCGGGGCGCATCCAGAAAGGCTCTAACGCGCACTGCAGGTGGGGCGTTAACTGGCTGGGCACACACGCGTGTCAACTTCCAAGGGGAACGCCACGGCCCCCATCGGTTGCCATGAGCCGGGGTGCAATTGAACACCCCCAACTGCTACTACTATGTGTTAATGCCGGCAACAAAAATTGTGTGGTCCTTAGCATGCAAGGCGAGCAACTGGAAATTAGCATGTCGCAGGGCATGTGTGAAACATTTTTGGCTGGTCACAGGCCGGTGGTCACCCTCGATGCGTTTACTTGAATGTTGGTAATATATATGCACCAGCCCTTCATTATGACACGTGACGCATGCAGACTCCCACGGGCCTGCAAGAATGCAAGCCAGACATACGTTGCCGAGCGCTGCTTACCAGTTGCGTGGTGGCTATCGACAACATCGATACAAAGATACTAGAGAAGCTGGCGCCCGGCCATTTGGAGGGGGCCGGCCATAGTGGTCGGTGTCGCGCTCTCGCCATCTGAAGGCGCAGGGGCTGGCGGGGATTGGCAGGGCTCGAACCAGGGTTTGGCACGCACACGCCACGTACCCATGCCCCTCCCAGCGCCCCCCAATGTTTCTGTGGGTGGCCGCCCACCATGTTCCCGCTTTCCCCTCTCCTCTCTCTGGGCAGCTGTTGAACCGGCGCCCTGAAATCATGCTATGGGCAAAGCGGGCAGCCTACTTTGATCAAGCCGCTGCACACCCCCGACGTCCGTTGGGAACAGCCACCAGGAGACCCAAAGCAGGCGGGCGTCGTGGCTATCTGGACTGCCGGTGCATCTTGGCTTGGCTTATGTGCGTTGGTTGAGGGCAACCCCTGTGCTCCTGGTTGAAAGCGGCTGCCACAGCCCTTGTTTGAATGGTAGGCCAGTGAGGCCTGTCAGCTCGGTCCATGTCCACGCTGGTCGCATGTCAACGCTTGTGGGTGGACTCACTGAATGAATGCGCGACCGCGACCATAATTTGGTTGCGTATAGTGCATGCTCCGTGGCGCGCCCTGGGTTGGCGGCTATACTGTATATTTTAATGCATGTTCTGGTATGATTTGTGCGGGGCGCATCCAGAAAGGCTCTAACGCGCACTGCAGGTGGGGCGTTAACTGGCTGGGCACACACGCGTGTCAACTTCCAAGGGGAACGCCACGGCCCCCATCGGTTGCCATGAGCCGGGGTGCAATTGAACACCCCCAACTGCTACTACTATGTGTTAATGCCGGCAACAAAAATTGTGTGGTCCTTAGCATGCAAGGCGAGCAACTGGAAATTAGCATGTCGCAGGGCATGTGTGAAACATTTTTGGCTGGTCACAGGCCGGTGGTCACCCTCGATGCGTTTACTTGAATGTTGGTAATATATATGCACCAGCCCTTCATTATGACACGTGACGCATGCAGACTCCCACGGGCCTGCAAGAATGCAAGCCAGACATACGTTGCCGAGCGCTGCTTACCAGTTGCGTGGTGGCTATCGACAACATCGATACAAAAGATACTAGAGAAGCTGGCGCCCGGCCATTTGGAGGGGGCCGGCCATAGTGGTCGGTGTCGCGCTCTCGCCATCTGAAGGCGCAGGGGCTGGCGGGGATTGGCAGGGCTCGAACCAGGGTTTGGCACGCACACGCCACGTACCCATGCCCCTCCCAGCGCCCCCCAATGTTTCTGTGGGTGGCCGCCCACCATGTTCCCGCTTTCCCCTCTCCTCTCTCTGGGCAGCTGTTGAACCGGCGCCCTGAAATCATGCTATGGGCAAAGCGGGCAGCCTACTTTGATCAAGCCGCTGCACACCCCCGACGTCCGTTGGGAACAGCCACCAGGAGACCCAAAGCAGGCGGGCGTCGTGGCTATCTGGACTGCCGGTGCATCTTGGCTTGGCTTATGTGCGTTGGTTGAGGGCAACCCCTGTGCTCCTGGTTGAAAGCGGCTGCCACAGCCCTTGTTTGAATGGTAGGCCAGTGAGGCCTGTCAGCTCGGTCCATGTCCACGCTGGTCGCATGTCAACGCTTGTGGGTGGACTCACTGAATGAATGCGCGACCGCGACCATAATTTGGTTGCGTATAGTGCATGCTCCGTGGCGCGCCCTGGGTTGGCGGCTATACTGTATATTTTAATGCATGTTCTGGTATGATTTGTGCGGGGCGCATCCAGAAAGGCTCTAACGCGCACTGCAGGTGGGGCGTTAACTGGCTGGGCACACACGCGTGTCAACTTCCAAGGGGAACGCCACGGCCCCCATCGGTTGCCATGAGCCGGGGTGCAATTGAACACCTCCAACTGCTACTACTATGTGTTAATGCCGGCAACAAAAATTGTGTGGTCCTTAGCATGCAAGGCGAGCAACTGGAAATTAGCATGTCGCAGGGCATGTGTGAAACATTTTTGGCTGGTCACAGGCCGGTGGTCACCCTCGATGCGTTTACTTGAATGTTGGTAATATATATGCACCAGCCCTTCATTATGACACGTGACGCATGCAGACTCCCACGGGCCTGCAAGAATGCAAGCCAGACATACGTTGCCGAGCGCTGCTTACCAGTTGCGTGGTGGCTATCGACAACATCGATACAAAAGATACTAGAGAAGCTGGCGCCCGGCCATTTGGAGGGGGCCGGCCATAGTGGTCGGTGTCGCGCTCTCGCCATCTGAAGGCGCAGGGGCTGGCGGGGATTGGCAGGGCTCGAACCAGGGTTTGGCACGCACACGCCACGTACCCATGCCCCTCCCAGCGCCCCCCAATGTTTCTGTGGGTGGCCGCCCACCATGTTCCCGCTTTCCCCTCTCCTCTCTCTGGGCAGCTGTTGAACCGGCGCCCTGAAATCATGCTATGGGCAAAGCGGGCAGCCTACTTTGATCAAGCCGCTGCACACCCCCCGACGTCCGTTGGGAACAGCCACCAGGAGACCCAAAGCAGGCGGGCGTCGTGGCTATCTGGACTGCCGGTGCATCTTGGCTTGGCTTATGTGCGTTGGTTGAGGGCAACCCCTGTGCTCCTGGTTGAAAGCGGCTGCCACAGCCCTTGTTTGAATGGTAGGCCAGTGAGGCCTGTCAGCTCGGTCCATGTCCACGCTGGTCGCATGTCAACGCTTGTGGGTGGACTCACTGAATGAATGCGCGACCCGCGACCATAATTTGGTTGCGTATAGTGCATGCTCCGTGGCGCGCCCTGGGTTGGCGGCTATACTGTATATTTTAATGCATGTTCTGGTATGATTTGTGCGGGGCGCATCCAGAAAGGCTCTAACGCGCACTGCAGGTGGGGCGTTAACTGGCTGGGCACACACGCGTGTCAACTTCCAAGGGGAACGCCACGGCCCCCATCGGTTGCCATGAGCCGGGGTGCAATTGAACACCCCCAACTGCTACTACTATGTGTTAATGCCGGCAACAAAAATTGTGTGGTCCTTAGCATGCAAGGCGAGCAACTGGAAATTAGCATGTCGCAGGGCATGTGTGAAACATTTTTGGCTGGTCACAGGCCGGTGGTCACCCTCGATGCGTTTACTTGAATGTTGGTAATATATATGCACCAGCCCTTCATTATGACACGTGACGCATGCAGACTCCCACGGGCCTGCAAGAATGCAAGCCAGACATACGTTGCCGAGCGCTGCTTACCAGTTGCGTGGTGGCTATCGACAACATCGATACAAAAGATACTAGAGAAGCTGGCGCCCGGCCATTTGGAGGGGGCCGGCCATAGTGGTCGGTGTCGCGCTCTCGCCATCTGAAGGCGCAGGGGCTGGCGGGGATTGGCAGGGCTCGAACCAGGGTTTGGCACGCACACGCCACGTACCCATGCCCCTCCCAGCGCCCCCCAATGTTTCTGTGGGTGGCCGCCCACCATGTTCCCGCTTTCCCCTCTCCTCTCTCTGGGCAGCTGTTGAACCGGCGCCCTGAAATCATGCTATGGGCAAAGCGGGCAGCCTACTTTGATCAAGCCGCTGCACACCCCCGACGTCCGTTGGGAACAGCCACCAGGAGACCCAAAGCAGGCGGGCGTCGTGGCTATCTGGACTGCCGGTGCATCTTGGCTTGGCTTATGTGCGTTGGTTGAGGGCAACCCCTGTGCTCCTGGTTGAAAGCGGCTGCCACAGCCCTTGTTTGAATGGTAGGCCAGTGAGGCCTGTCAGCTCGGTCCATGTCCACGCTGGTCGCATGTCAACGCTTGTGGGTGGACTCACTGAATGAATGCGCGACCGCGACCATAATTTGGTTGCGTATAGTGCATGCTCCGTGGCGCGCCCTGGGTTGGCGGCTATACTGTATATTTTAATGCATGTTCTGGTATGATTTGTGCGGGGCGCATCCAGAAAGGCTCTAACGCGCACTGCAGGTGGGGCGTTAACTGGCTGGGCACACACGCGTGTCAACTTCCAAGGGGAACGCCACGGCCCCCATCGGTTGCCATGAGCCGGGGTGCAATTGAACACCCCCAACTGCTACTACTATGTGTTAATGCCGGCAACAAAAATTGTGTGGTCCTTAGCATGCAAGGCGAGCAACTGGAAATTAGCATGTCGCAGGGCATGTGTGAAACATTTTTGGCTGGTCACAGGCCGGTGGTCACCCTCGATGCGTTTACTTGAATGTTGGTAATATATATGCACCAGCCCTTCATTATGACACGTGACGCATGCAGACTCCCACGGGCCTGCAAGAATGCAAGCCAGACATACGTTGCCGAGCGCTGCTTACCAGTTGCGTGGTGGCTATCGACAACATCGATACAAAAGATACTAGAGAAGCTGGCGCCCGGCCATTTGGAGGGGGCCGGCCATAGTGGTCGGTGTCGCGCTCTCGCCATCACCTAGAACGGGTAAGTCCGTGTCACGGTACCGACGGTCTTCCCCAGCTGCGCCAGCCCTGGCAAGCTGAGGCTCCGTCCCGGTGAGAGCCCTGGCTGAACGGCCCCTTTGGTGCCCCCGCCTGAAGCCCGGTTGGCCCGAGGCGAGCCTTGTCGTGCATTACCGGGCGGGGCCGCACGAGCAGCGTCAAGCAACACGAGTGAGGTTCCATTTTGGTGGCCGGCAAGCTGCAACACCCCAACCATGCTACAGAGGCCGACCAGTGTCGGAGCTTCGGGGTTGGTAGGCAACAACTGTGCACTGAATTAAATCTCTGAATTCTCAGGTGCTGGGGATTACCACCCTCAATATGCACCCCTCCCTAAAATGTGAATTTCGGCCCATGCACAACCCCATGAGAGCAGCTACCCGCCCCCCACGCTCACACTCCGAAGTAGCAACGCGCAATGAAATGTAAGCCTAGAGCGTGAATATTGGTGGGGACGGGAGAGCCATGCCGAAGACAGGCGACCTGAGTCGCAGCCCCTGTGCGCAGCAAAACCGCTACTTCATGTTACAAAGCTTGTCAGCATCTACCAGAAACTACACAATACAGGCCAGGAGGGGTGTTCGGAAAATGCTAGTACGGAGCAAAGCGTTCTGAGCCCAGGAGCTGGCTTCCAGACCGCGAGCTTGTTCTATGGATAGGCGAGCTGGTTTAGGACGCATAAATTGAATCGGGGCTGGGTCGCCGGCAGGGACTTTCTCTCCTAAGTGAAGGCGCAGGGGCTGGCGGGGATTGGCAGGGCTCGAACCAGGGTTTGGCACGCACACGCCACGTACCCATGCCCCTCCCAGCGCCCCCCAATGTTTCTGTGGGTGGCCGCCCACCATGTTCCCGCTTTCCCCTCTCCTCTCTCTGGGCAGCTGTTGAACCGGCGCCCTGAAATCATGCTATGGGCAAAGCGGGCAGCCTACTTTGATCAAGCCGCTGCACACCCCCGACGTCCGTTGGGAACAGCCACCAGGAGACCCAAAGCAGGCGGGCGTCGTGGCTATCTGGACTGCCGGTGCATCTTGGCTTGGCTTATGTGCGTTGGTTGAGGGCAACCCCTGTGCTCCTGGTTGAAAGCGGCTGCCACAGCCCTTGTTTGAATGGTAGGCCAGTGAGGCCTGTCAGCTCGGTCCATGTCCACGCTGGTCGCATGTCAACGCTTGTGGGTGGACTCACTGAATGAATGCGCGACCGCGACCATAATTTGGTTGCGTATAGTGCATGCTCCGTGGCGCGCCCTGGGTTGGCGGCTATACTGTATATTTTAATGCATGTTCTGGTATGATTTGTGCGGGGCGCATCCAGAAAGGCTCTAACGCGCACTGCAGGTGGGGCGTTAACTGGCTGGGCACACACGCGTGTCAACTTCCAAGGGGAACGCCACGGCCCCCATCGGTTGCCATGAGCCGGGGTGCAATTGAACACCCCCAACTGCTACTACTATGTGTTAATGCCGGCAACAAAAATTGTGTGGTCCTTAGCATGCAAGGCGAGCAACTGGAAATTAGCATGTCGCAGGGCATGTGTGAAACATTTTTGGCTGGTCACAGGCCGGTGGTCACCCTCGATGCGTTTACTTGAATGTTGGTAATATATATGCACCAGCCCTTCATTATGACACGTGACGCATGCAGACTCCCACGGGCCTGCAAGAATGCAAGCCAGACATACGTTGCCGAGCGCTGCTTACCAGTTGCGTGGTGGCTATCGACAACATCGATACAAAAGATACTAGAGAAGCTGGCGCCCGGCCATTTGGAGGGGGCCGGCCATAGTGGTCGGTGTCGCGCTCTCGCCATCACCTAGAACGGGTAAGTCCGTGTCACGGTACCGACGGTCTTCCCCAGCTGCGCCAGCCCTGGCAAGCTGAGGCTCCGTCCCGGTGAGAGCCCTGGCTGAACGGCCCCTTTGGTGCCCCGCCTGAAGCCCGGTTGGCCCGAGGCGAGCCTTGTCGTGCATTACCGGGCGGGGCCGCACGAGCAGCGTCAAGCAACACGAGTGAGGTTCCATTTTGGTGGCCGGCAAGCTGCAACACCCCAACCATGCTACAGAGGCCAACCAGTGTCGGAGCTTCGGGGTTGGTAGGCAACAACTGTGCACTGAATTAAATCTCTGAATTCTCAGGTGCTGGGGATTACCACCCTCAATATGCACCCCTCCCTAAAATGTGAATTTCGGCCCATGCACAACCCCATGAGAGCAGCTACCCGCCCCCCACGCTCACACTCCGAAGTAGCAACGCGCAATGAAATGTAAGCCTAGAGCGTGAATATTGGTGGGGACGGGAGAGCCATGCCGAAGACAGGCGACCTGAGTCGCAGCCCCTGTGCGCAGCAAAACCGCTACTTCATGTTACAAAGCTTGTCAGCATCTACCAGAAACTACACAATACAGGCCAGGAGGGGTGTTCGGAAAATGCTAGTACGGAGCAAAGCGTTCTGAGCCCAGGAGCTGGCTTCCAGACCGCGAGCTTGTTCTATGGATAGGCGAGCTGGTTTAGGACGCATAAATTGAATCGGGGCTGGGTCGCCGGCAGGGACTTTCTCTCCTAAGTGAAGGCGCAGGGGCTGGCGGGGATTGGCAGGGCTCGAACCAGGGTTTGGCACGCACACGCCACGTACCCATGCCCCTCCCAGCGCCCCCCAATGTTTCTGTGGGTGGCCGCCCACCATGTTCCCGCTTTCCCCTCTCCTCTCTCTGGGCAGCTGTTGAACCGGCGCCCTGAAATCATGCTATGGGCAAAGCGGGCAGCCTACTTTGATCAAGCCGCTGCACACCCCCGACGTCCGTTGGGAACAGCCACCAGGAGACCCAAAGCAGGCGGGCGTCGTGGCTATCTGGACTGCCGGTGCATCTTGGCTTGGCTTATGTGCGTTGGTTGAGGGCAACCCCTGTGCTCCTGGTTGAAAGCGGCTGCCACAGCCCTTGTTTGAATGGTAGGCCAGTGAGGCCTGTCAGCTCGGTCCATGTCCACGCTGGTCGCATGTCAACGCTTGTGGGTGGACTCACTGAATGAATGCGCGACCGCGACCATAATTTGGTTGCGTATAGTGCATGCTCCGTGGCGCGCCCTGGGTTGGCGGCTATACTGTATATTTTAATGCATGTTCTGGTATGATTTGTGCGGGGCGCATCCAGAAAGGCTCTAACGCGCACTGCAGGTGGGGCGTTAACTGGCTGGGCACACACGCGTGTCAACTTCCAAGGGGAACGCCACGGCCCCCATCGGTTGCCATGAGCCGGGGTGCAATTGAACACCCCCAACTGCTACTACTATGTGTTAATGCCGGCAACAAAAATTGTGTGGTCCTTAGCATGCAAGGCGAGCAACTGGAAATTAGCATGTCGCAGGGCATGTGTGAAACATTTTTGGCTGGTCACAGGCCGGTGGTCACCCTCGATGCGTTTACTTGAATGTTGGTAATATATATGCACCAGCCCTTCATTATGACACGTGACGCATGCAGACTCCCACGGGCCTGCAAGAATGCAAGCCAGACATACGTTGCCGAGCGCTGCTTACCAGTTGCGTGGTGGCTATCGACAACATCGATACAAAAGATACTAGAGAAGCTGGCGCCCGGCCATTTGGAGGGGGCCGGCCATAGTGGTCGGTGTCGCGCTCTCGCCATCACCTAGAACGGGTAAGTCCGTGTCACGGTACCGACGGTCTTCCCCAGCTGCGCCAGCCCTGGCAAGCTGAGGCTCCGTCCCGGTGAGAGCCCTGGCTGAACGGCCCCTTTGGTGCCCCGCCTGAAGCCCGGTTGGCCCGAGGCGAGCCTTGTCGTGCATTACCGGGCGGGGCCGCACGAGCAGCGTCAAGCAACACGAGTGAGGTTCCATTTTGGTGGCCGGCAAGCTGCAACACCCCAACCATGCTACAGAGGCCGACCAGTGTCGGAGCTTCGGGGTTGGTAGGCAACAACTGTGCACTGAATTAAATCTCTGAATTCTCAGGTGCTGGGGATTACCACCCTCAATATGCACCCCTCCCTAAAATGTGAATTTCGGCCCATGCACAACCCCATGAGAGCAGCTACCCGCCCCCCACGCTCACACTCCGAAGTAGCAACGCGCAATGAAATGTAAGCCTAGAGCGTGAATATTGGTGGGGACGGGAGAGCCATGCCGAAGACAGGCGACCTGAGTCGCAGCCCCTGTGCGCAGCAAAACCGCTACTTCATGTTACAAAGCTTGTCAGCATCTACCAGAAACTACACAATACAGGCCAGGAGGGGTGTTCGGAAAATGCTAGTACGGAGCAAAGCGTTCTGAGCCCAGGAGCTGGCTTCCAGACCGCGAGCTTGTTCTATGGATAGGCGAGCTGGTTTAGGACGCATAAATTGAATCGGGGCTGGGTCGCCGGCAGGGACTTTCTCTCCTAAGTGAAGGCGCAGGGGCTGGCGGGGATTGGCAGGGCTCGAACCAGGGTTTGGCACGCACACGCCACGTACCCATGCCCCTCCCAGCGCCCCCCAATGTTTCTGTGGGTGGCCGCCCACCATGTTCCCGCTTTCCCCTCTCCTCTCTCTGGGCAGCTGTTGAACCGGCGCCCTGAAATCATGCTATGGGCAAAGCGGGCAGCCTACTTTGATCAAGCCGCTGCACACCCCCGACGTCCGTTGGGAACAGCCACCAGGAGACCCAAAGCAGGCGGGCGTCGTGGCTATCTGGACTGCCGGTGCATCTTGGCTTGGCTTATGTGCGTTGGTTGAGGGCAACCCCTGTGCTCCTGGTTGAAAGCGGCTGCCACAGCCCTTGTTTGAATGGTAGGCCAGTGAGGCCTGTCAGCTCGGTCCATGTCCACGCTGGTCGCATGTCAACGCTTGTGGGTGGACTCACTGAATGAATGCGCGACCGCGACCATAATTTGGTTGCGTATAGTGCATGCTCCGTGGCGCGCCCTGGGTTGGCGGCTATACTGTATATTTTAATGCATGTTCTGGTATGATTTGTGCGGGGCGCATCCAGAAAGGCTCTAACGCGCACTGCAGGTGGGGCGTTAACTGGCTGGGCACACACGCGTGTCAACTTCCAAGGGGAACGCCACGGCCCCCATCGGTTGCCATGAGCCGGGGCGCAATTGAACACCCCCAACTGCTACTACTATGTGTTAATGCCGGCAACAAAAATTGTGTGGTCCTTAGCATGCAAGGCGAGCAACTGGAAATTAGCATGTCGCAGGGCATGTGTGAAACATTTTGGCTGGTCACAGGCCGGTGGTCACCCTCGATGCGTTTACTTGAATGTTGGTAATATATATGCACCAGCCCTTCATTATGACACGTGACGCATGCAGACTCCCACGGGCCTGCAAGAATGCAAGCCAGACATACGTTGCCGAGCGCTGCTTACCAGTTGCGTGGTGGCTATCGACAACATCGATACAAAAGATACTAGAGAAGCTGGCGCCCGGCCATTTGGAGGGGGCCGGCCATAGTGGTCGGTGTCGCGCTCTCGCCATCACCTAGAACGGGTAAGTCCGTGTCACGGTACCGACGGTCTTCCCCAGCTGCGCCAGCCCTGGCAAGCTGAGGCTCCGTCCCGGTGAGAGCCCTGGCTGAACGGCCCCTTTGGTGCCCCGCCTGAAGCCCGGTTGGCCCGAGGCGAGCCTTGTCGTGCATTACCGGGCGGGGCCGCACGAGCAGCGTCAAGCAACACGAGTGAGGTTCCATTTTGGTGGCCGGCAAGCTGCAACACCCCAACCATGCTACAGAGGCCGACCAGTGTCGGAGCTTCGGGGTTGGTAGGCAACAACTGTGCACTGAATTAAATCTCTGAATTCTCAGGTGCTGGGGATTACCACCCTCAATATGCACCCCTCCCTAAAATGTGAATTTCGGCCCATGCACAACCCCATGAGAGCAGCTACCCGCCCCCCACGCTCACACTCCGAAGTAGCAACGCGCAATGAAATGTAAGCCTAGAGCGTGAATATTGGTGGGGACGGGAGAGCCATGCCGAAGACAGGCGACCTGAGTCGCAGCCCCTGTGCGCAGCAAAACCGCTACTTCATGTTACAAAGCTTGTCAGCATCTACCAGAAACTACACAATACAGGCCAGGAGGGGTGTTCGGAAAATGCTAGTACGGAGCAAAGCGTTCTGAGCCCAGGAGCTGGCTTCCAGACCGCGAGCTTGTTCTATGGATAGGCGAGCTGGTTTAGGACGCATAAATTGAATCGGGGCTGGGTCGCCGGCAGGGACTTTCTCTCCTAAGTGAAGGCGCAGGGGCTGGCGGGGATTGGCAGGGCTCGAACCAGGGTTTGGCACGCACACGCCACGTACCCATGCCCCTCCCAGCGCCCCCCAATGTTTCTGTGGGTGGCCGCCCACCATGTTCCCGCTTTCCCCTCTCCTCTCTCTGGGCAGCTGTTGAACCGGCGCCCTGAAATCATGCTATGGGCAAAGCGGGCAGCCTACTTTGATCAAGCCGCTGCACACCCCCGACGTCCGTTGGGAACAGCCACCAGGAGACCCAAAGCAGGCGGGCGTCGTGGCTATCTGGACTGCCGGTGCATCTTGGCTTGGCTTATGTGCGTTGGTTGAGGGCAACCCCTGTGCTCCTGGTTGAAAGCGGCTGCCACAGCCCTTGTTTGAATGGTAGGCCAGTGAGGCCTGTCAGCTCGGTCCATGTCCACGCTGGTCGCATGTCACCGCTTGTGGGTGGACTCACTGAATGAATGCGCGACCGCGACCATAATTTGGTTGCGTATAGTGCATGCTCCGTGGCGCGCCCTGGGTTGGCGGCTATACTGTATATTTTAATGCATGTTCTGGTATGATTTGTGCGGGGCGCATCCAGAAAGGCTCTAACGCGCACTGCAGGTGGGGCGTTAACTGGCTGGGCACACACGCGTGTCAACTTCCAAGGGGAACGCCACGGCCCCCATCGGTTGCCATGAGCCGGGGTGCAATTGAACACCCCCAACTGCTACTACTATGTGTTAATGCCGGCAACAAAAATTGTGTGGTCCTTAGCATGCAAGGCGAGCAACTGGAAATTAGCATGTCGCAGGGCATGTGTGAAACATTTTTGGCTGGTCACAGGCCGGTGGTCACCCTCGATGCGTTTACTTGAATGTTGGTAATATATATGCACCAGCCCTTCATTATGACACGTGACGCATGCAGACTCCCACGGGCCTGCAAGAATGCAAGCCAGACATACGTTGCCGAGCGCTGCTTACCAGTTGCGTGGTGGCTATCGACAACATCGATACAAAAGATACTAGAGAAGCTGGCGCCCGGCCATTTGGAGGGGGCCGGCCATAGTGGTCGGTGTCGCGCTCTCGCCATCACCTAGAACGGGTAAGTCCGTGTCACGGTACCGACGGTCTTCCCCAGCTGCGCCAGCCCTGGCAAGCTGAGGCTCCGTCCCGGTGAGAGCCCTGGCTGAACGGCCCCTTTGGTGCCCCGCCTGAAGCCCGGTTGGCCCGAGGCGAGCCTTGTCGTGCATTACCGGGCGGGGCCGCACGAGCAGCGTCAAGCAACACGAGTGAGGTTCCATTTTGGTGGCCGGCAAGCTGCAACACCCCAACCATGCTACAGAGGCCGACCAGTGTCGGAGCTTCGGGGTTGGTAGGCAACAACTGTGCACTGAATTAAATCTCTGAATTCTCAGGTGCTGGGGATTACCACCCTCAATATGCACCCCTCCCTAAAATGTGAATTTCGGCCCATGCACAACCCCATGAGAGCAGCTACCCGCCCCCCACGCTCACACTCCGAAGTAGCAACGCGCAATGAAATGTAAGCCTAGAGCGTGAATATTGGTGGGGACGGGAGAGCCATGCCGAAGACAGGCGACCTGAGTCGCAGCCCCTGTGCGCAGCAAAACCGCTACTTCATGTTACAAAGCTTGTCAGCATCTACCAGAAACTACACAATACAGGCCAGGAGGGGTGTTCGGAAAATGCTAGTACGGAGCAAAGCGTTCTGAGCCCAGGAGCTGGCTTCCAGACCGCGAGCTTGTTCTATGGATAGGCGAGCTGGTTTAGGACGCATAAATTGAATCGGGGCTGGGTCGCCGGCAGGGACTTTCTCTCCTAAGTGAAGGCGCAGGGGCTGGCGGGGATTGGCAGGGCTCGAACCAGGGTTTGGCACGCACACGCCACGTACCCATGCCCCTCCCAGCGCCCCCCAATGTTTCTGTGGGTGGCCGCCCACCATGTTCCCGCTTTCCCCTCTCCTCTCTCTGGGCAGCTGTTGAACCGGCGCCCTGAAATCATGCTATGGGCAAAGCGGGCAGCCTACTTTGATCAAGCCGCTGCACACCCCCGACGTCCGTTGGGAACAGCCACCAGGAGACCCAAAGCAGGCGGGCGTCGTGGCTATCTGGACTGCCGGTGCATCTTGGCTTGGCTTATGTGCGTTGGTTGAGGGCAACCCCTGTGCTCCTGGTTGAAAGCGGCTGCCACAGCCCTTGTTTGAATGGTAGGCCAGTGAGGCCTGTCAGCTCGGTCCATGTCCACGCTGGTCGCATGTCACCGCTTGTGGGTGGACTCACTGAATGAATGCGCGACCGCGACCATAATTTGGTTGCGTATAGTGCATGCTCCGTGGCGCGCCCTGGGTTGGCGGCTATACTGTATATTTTAATGCATGTTCTGGTATGATTTGTGCGGGGCGCATCCAGAAAGGCTCTAACGCGCACTGCAGGTGGGGCGTTAACTGGCTGGGCACACACGCGTGTCAACTTCCAAGGGGAACGCCACGGCCCCCATCGGTTGCCATGAGCCGGGGTGCAATTGAACACCCCCAACTGCTACTACTATGTGTTAATGCCGGCAACAAAAATTGTGTGGTCCTTAGCATGCAAGGCGAGCAACTGGAAATTAGCATGTCGCAGGGCATGTGTGAAACATTTTTGGCTGGTCACAGGCCGGTGGTCACCCTCGATGCGTTTACTTGAATGTTGGTAATATATATGCACCAGCCCTTCATTATGACACGTGACGCATGCAGACTCCCACGGGCCTGCAAGAATGCAAGCCAGACATACGTTGCCGAGCGCTGCTTACCAGTTGCGTGGTGGCTATCGACAACATCGATACAAAAGATACTAGAGAAGCTGGCGCCCGGCCATTTGGAGGGGGCCGGCCATAGTGGTCGGTGTCGCGCTCTCGCCATCACCTAGAACGGGTAAGTCCGTGTCACGGTACCGACGGTCTTCCCCAGCTGCGCCAGCCCTGGCAAGCTGAGGCTCCGTCCCGGTGAGAGCCCTGGCTGAACGGCCCCTTTGGTGCCCCGCCTGAAGCCCGGTTGGCCCGAGGCGAGCCTTGTCGTGCATTACCGGGCGGGGCCGCACGAGCAGCGTCAAGCAACACGAGTGAGGTTCCATTTTGGTGGCCGGCAAGCTGCAACACCCCAACCATGCTACAGAGGCCGACCAGTGTCGGAGCTTCGGGGTTGGTAGGCAACAACTGTGCACTGAATTAAATCTCTGAATTCTCAGGTGCTGGGGATTACCACCCTCAATATGCACCCCTCCCTAAAATGTGAATTTCGGCCCATGCACAACCCCATGAGAGCAGCTACCCGCCCCCCACGCTCACACTCCGAAGTAGCAACGCGCAATGAAATGTAAGCCTAGAGCGTGAATATTGGTGGGGACGGGAGAGCCATGCCGAAGACAGGCGACCTGAGTCGCAGCCCCTGTGCGCAGCAAAACCGCTACTTCATGTTACAAAGCTTGTCAGCATCTACCAGAAACTACACAATACAGGCCAGGAGGGGTGTTCGGAAAATGCTAGTACGGAGCAAAGCGTTCTGAGCCCAGGAGCTGGCTTCCAGACCGCGAGCTTGTTCTATGGATAGGCGAGCTGGTTTAGGACGCATAAATTGAATCGGGGCTGGGTCGCCGGCAGGGACTTTCTCTCCTAAGTGAAGGCGCAGGGGCTGGCGGGGATTGGCAGGGCTCGAACCAGGGTTTGGCACGCACACGCCACGTACCCATGCCCCTCCCAGCGCCCCCCAATGTTTCTGTGGGTGGCCGCCCACCATGTTCCCGCTTTCCCCTCTCCTCTCTCTGGGCAGCTGTTGAACCGGCGCCCTGAAATCATGCTATGGGCAAAGCGGGCAGCCTACTTTGATCAAGCCGCTGCACACCCCCGACGTCCGTTGGGAACAGCCACCAGGAGACCCAAAGCAGGCGGGCGTCGTGGCTATCTGGACTGCCGGTGCATCTTGGCTTGGCTTATGTGCGTTGGTTGAGGGCAACCCCTGTGCTCCTGGTTGAAAGCGGCTGCCACAGCCCTTGTTTGAATGGTAGGCCAGTGAGGCCTGTCAGCTCGGTCCATGTCCACGCTGGTCGCATGTCAACGCTTGTGGGTGGACTCACTGAATGAATGCGCGACCGCGACCATAATTTGGTTGCGTATAGTGCATGCTCCGTGGCGCGCCCTGGGTTGGCCACCAGCCCCACCAGCCGCGGTTTGAGCGGCGGCCGCCAAACCCCGCCGGTACACCGCCTCGCGCTCGGCAGCGGCCGCAGCAGGCGCAGGAGCGGCAGGCGCCCACCCGGCCTGCCGCCGCACGCGGCAGGAGGGGTCCGCCCAGTTGGTCACCTCCACGCCGGTCCTGCACACACACACACACACACACACACACACACACACACACACACACACACACACACACACACACACACACACACACACACACACACACACACACACACACACACACACACACACACACACACACATGTGCCGTGCCTTGCAGCGTACGGTGTGTGTTGGTTGCGTGCAAAGAACATATGAGGAGGAGTGGAGGTCACCGCACGAGGGCACAGGTGGGGGCGCGTTTGTGCGACGGCAGCCACCCGTCAATGGCCAAGTTGCCGGCCGCTGACCCGCAGCCACCTGGCATCTTCACCCGCCCCTACACGACTTACGTGTCCTCCACATTCCCAGGGCCACCAGCGCCGCCTGTGCCCGCGGCCTCCTGCGCCGAGCTTGCCGGTGTCAGCGGCGGCGGCGCGGGCTGCTGCTGCTGCGGCGGCGGCGGCATAAAGGCGTCTGCGCAGCCGCGCACCGTGCCGCCGCCGCTGAGGCTGCAGTTTCGGCAGCCCAGGAAGTAGAGCAGATACCAGGTGTTCTGTGTGCGACCATAGCTGGAGCGCTGCGGGGGGTGGATGGGGTGGGAATGTGGTCAGCGCAAGTACATCGGAAAGACAAGCCCCCGCGGGATGAACCGTACAAGCCGGTCCCGGCGCAAGGTTTACGTCCGCACCCCTTCAGCTGGCCGGCAAGCACGCCCAGCAGACCAGAAGCAGCCAGTCGAGTAAGGCACTTACCTCGGCTGAGGCTTGCAGAAGCGTCCCCGGCGGCACAAGCAAGTGCACAGAGCCCGACAGGCGCAGCGAGCCCAGCAGGTAGGTCCGCCCAGGCTCGAACAGGACTGTGCCACCTCCGCGGCTCGAGTTTGAGCTCGTGCTGCCATCAGCAACAGCGCTACCGTCCGCAGCGAGCCCTGAACATGCGTCGATGGCTCGCTGCGCGGCCGCGGTGTCCAGGGTTATGCCATCGCCCACCGCGCCATATTGCGCGACCTCACATATCTGCGAAACTGAGGCTGAGACCGCTGCCGCAACAAGACCTAAAAGGACTACGAGGCGTGTGATAGCTATGATTCGGCCGACTTGGCGAGCACACGAGTAAAGCTTGAGAAGGGGCGAGCTCAAACCGCGAAGCCAGCCAAAACCGCGGAATCTTGCAAAATTGAAAGCAGCTTGTTTGGCAACACCGCGTTAATGTTAAACAACTACATAAAGTGAACCCGCATCCTCTGATTCGTGAGCTGACCTTCCGGGTTTGGCACGCCACGAGCACGCCGAGTATTGAGCATACCCCGCCCGACCGCGCCGCCTCAGCGTGTGCGAACAAAGGAGATTTAGGGCGACGTGCACCTGTTTGGACTTCTTGCCCATTCCTAAAGCCCGCAAACTAAGGGTGCCGCAGTAGGGGTTCTGTCCCTGTGCCGCACCCCTGCCGCAAAGCTGGAGTTTCCTTCGGCGGTAGGATAGAATCCTATTGCGCTACTGCTGTTTATCAACACTGCGTGCTCCATAAGTTCATGGAATGGCTCACGAACCACCCGCACGGACACACGCATGTCCGTAACGCCACCTTGCGCACAGAAGCAAACACCGAGCCTCTCCGCAAGCAATATCTTCATCGCGAGGTGCAAGCCTTGAGGCACGCAACGGCGAAGTCCATGGCTACGTCGTTGGCTGCGCCGGAGTGCCGCGTGTGCAGGCACGGGGGAGCTTCCCGAGACTCGGACCCTTAACACCTCAAAAGTTGGTTCCCCGGGCAGTTTGAAGGCTTTTCGTGCCAATGATCTTGCTATCTAAATGTGCTGCTTCTCGGCTTGGCCAGGCCCATGAGTCGGATGAGGGTTGGCCCACGGGGATTGGGCCTGAGAGCGTAGCGAGCACGAGCGAGCCGAGCTGCCGAGCATGCATGTGCAGGTGCAGGACGCCGCAGCCCACCGATCGTGCCATGCCACACATCGCACGATTATAATGGCAGGCATTCATGTAAATTTTGGTGCGCTTAAAATTCTGAAGCGATGACGCAATCAAGAACGCGTAGGAGGGGCCCCGCAGAGCACGCCATATAAGCAACGTGGTATAATGTCTTAAGCATATTTCATGTCGGCCGATCATTTATTATCTTCACCGCTTTTCGGCAGGGAAATTGTCTTGCAAGGTTTCGCAGGTCTTGTGTCGCCCTCTCCAAAAATCCTACAATACAGAACATTCACTATATTTGCTTGGCAGTTGATTTTGAGACGATAAGGCTTTCAGGAACCGCTGTGTCGCTCTGTCTTCTCGACGGTAGTTCCTGAACGTCCCGTCTCGCGCAGGAAAAAAACATCGATGAAATGACCCGGGGTCGGTGCTGACAACGAGATCATCTATAAACACCTACCGCTACGCGATTGATTGATTGATTGGTGTTACAAGTTCATGCTTGTAGATTGGTCCAGACGAGCCAGGAGGCTCATGGACCGCTACCGCTACGCAGTACCACGGCTTGCCCCTTTTGGGACTATGGGATGAGGGGGCGAGGGGGCCGAGGGGGGCGAGGGGGCGAGGGAGGTACCGAAGAATGAAGTGCGCATGGATGGCCTCGTGATCATAGACTGTATCTCACGCTTTTGTATACAAATGCTTCGCACGCGCAATCCATAAAGCGATGGAAGTGAAGTTCGCTGACAGAAGTGTCTATCGTTTCCTCGGCTTCACGGTTCTGTCCTGACATTCATAGGTAATGTGGCCGCGCACTTCGCTTTACCGCTCACCCCCGTCTCCTGCTGCTTGCGAGACACGACTTCAACATCTGGTGGCGTGCTTACGTTTTCGTTTCGCAATTTAGAGCATGTCCGTAACTGTGACCCTAGTTGCCCCGCCCGAGCCTGGGCCGTGGGTGGTCCATGTGCCATTGTGGGCCAACCCGGCGCTGTGCGTGGACGGTCAAACCTGGGACGTCGCATTTGCGGACCTGCGTGCTCTCCAACGTCTGTTGTATGTGGGACAACTGGTTGATGCGCATGATGGGCTTGACGAATACCGAGACGCGTGTGACATGCCTCATGTGTGGGGCGAGGGGTTTGCTGCCGCCTGCGACGAAATGTACTTTTGTGTGTGTGTGGTTACAAGGTGGTGCGCACTTCTCGTGCCTTCCAACCTCTTGGAAACCGAAGGCCCGGGCCGGGGTGACCCTTATAACGCCTAGTAAACTATGATTGTTCAACTCTCTTGACCGGCCCTCGCAAGGGGCACATTCCTGCTCCTAAATTCCCATATGGAGTCGAGCAGCGCAGCAAGCCTAGCCGGGTCCGCATTCCGCATCACTTCCTGCATGCCCTTGCTAAAATCGACGCCGCTGTCCGTCCTCAGTTGGTCGTAAGCCGTACATGTCATCAGGACGTGAATATAAAATGTACTTGAATAATGTGTGGCGGGCTGTGCTTCGGTGGCATCCCCGGAAGCTGCCGTCACCGCGCCGGGGCCCTACCTCGGTCCGAGATGCCGCCGACCGATCAGCCGCGGCAGTGGCCCTCCTGCCCCCTGGCTGGGCCACTGCCGTGCGTGAGGACCGGCGGTATCGACGTGTGTATGGGGTGGCGCCGCTGCGGACGGAGGAAGTGGCGCGTGCGGCGGCCGCGGCTGTGCAACAGTTTGTGCAAGGCCTCGGCTGGGCGCAGGACGGGGGCCCTCCCCTACTAGTCACGCCGTACACAGTGAAGGCGGGCACTACCTTGCAACTGTCTAAGGCGTTGGCCGCTCTGAGGGCTAAACATCGTGCGTTCGTGCTTGATGCTGGTGTGCCGGAGTCTGAGGTGCCCATGGCGTGCGGTGCCTTCGCGGGTGCGTTGACTCGTCTATGGGCGCTCAAGTGGGAAAACCAACACAAGGAAGCTTTGTGGCGGGCGGCCGCCAATGCGTGCTGGGCGTTCCCACAAAATGCTGCTAAGCGTTTGCGTGGTCAGCGTGTGGATCCGTGTCGTGCGTGTGATGTTGATATGCAGGACGGCGCCATTGGTTCTGGGATTGTCGGGTGGCACTGGCCTTGCGTGAGAGCATGGGCCTCGCTATGGGCGCAGAGCCTGAGAACGCGCTGCGCACGTTCTCTCGTGCCGACTTGTGGCTGGCCCGGCCGCCTGCGGGTCTAGTTCAGCCTGTGTGGGATGTCGTGTGCCTTGCTGCGATGTCTGCTTTGGACTTGGGTAGGCAACGTGTGATCATGGCTGGCCTTGCTGCCAAGCGCACGTTGCCGTCTGCGCACGTGCTCCGCATTGGCCTTGATGTCGTGGCGGATTTCTGGGGTCGTCTGCAGACGTTTGTTAGTTCGGGTATTCCCCCCATGGATTGGGACACGGTGTCACCTTCTCACCCCTTCATTGCTCCTGGAGGTGGTGTTAAAGACATGCGCTAAATTGTGAAACGAAAGCGAAAGCACGCCACCCGATGTTGATGTCGTGTCTCGCATGCAGCATGAGAAGAGGGTGAGCGGTAAGGCGTAGTGCGCGGCCACATTACCTCCGAGAGACGGTAACCGCTGACATGAGCCGGCCGAATACCGCCAGGAGGCTGTAAGCTATACGGTTCGGACTGCTGGGCTGAGGCCTGAGGGCGCGCTGGGCTGGCGCAGCCTGGCTCGAGGTGTGACCAACCTGACAAGGGGTGTCAGCTTTGCACAGCTGGAAAATGGGCTGAGCCCTAATACAGTCGCGGGGTGGGTGGCTGCTTTAATGGAACGATGCGAAGGCTTGGGTCTATGGACTCGGCCAGCACAAGGCACGCGTGCGTAAGTCCCACACGCTGTCCACGCGAGTTAAGGGTCCCCTTGCTGCCAATCCCAAGCACGTGTAGCCCTCTACCGCGCTCCAGACCTCCTCGATGCCGGACACTCCTCGGGCTGGGCGCGGGGTGGGAGCGGCCTCGGGGCTCCTCGGCATTTTAGGAGGGGCAACAGACATGGCTCCGCAAGTTGCCACAAACTCGCGCTTTAGTTCCCCTAGTTGCTTGCCGCCAACATAGATTGCTTTAGAGACCCTATAAACGCGGGCGTAGGTGACTATCCTCGCGACCTCGCGAAAGTCAATTGTCCATGGACGCGCAAAGGCACTTCTCGCTCCGCCCGAATTTTCCCTGCCGCCTATTTACATGAAATAGACAATAACAAATACTAATATGTGGCAGTCGCAGTTTGTGCCAGTATGATACTTTTTGCCGACGCAGCCACGAACGAACGCACGCACGCACGCACGCACGCACGCACGCACGCACGCACGCACGCACGCACGCACGCACGCACGCACGCACGCACGCACGCACGCACGGACAGGGGTGTTTTGGGGGGGCTTCGCCCCCCCCTCCGGGACGCTTCGCTGGGGGGGCTCAGCCCAAAAATCACCAGCGCCACCGGTGCCCAGCACGACATGCGAGGGAAGAGAGAAAGAAGCGTAAAGGAAAAACCACGGAAGCCACGAAGCAGCAGGCAAGGCAACAAAGCGCTCAAAGAACATCACATCAGCGAGACTGTGCGGTGCTGGGCTGAGGCTGTGCTGCGGGGCGGCGGGTGCTGACCTAAAACTAAGGAAAGGCACTGAGAATGAAGTCATGCAAGGAAGGATTAAAGTACTGACGCGGGGCGGCCAACAGACAAGGGGTGTCAGCTTTGTACAGCTGGAAAATGGGCTGAGCCCCAACATGGTCGCAGGCTGGGTGGCTACTTCAACCGAATGAGCTTTAGACCCGTGCCGACGATGATCCGGCTCAGGGCTTAGGACTTAGCACAAGGCACGCGTGTCTGAATCCCACACGCCGACCTCCACGCGAGTCAAGGGCACCCTTGCCACCAAGTCCAAGCATTTTGTAGCCCTCTAACGCACTGCAGACGTCGTCGATGCCCGACATTCCTCGGGCTAGGCGCGGGGTGGGAGCGACCTCGGGGCTCCTCGGCATTTCAGGAGGGGCGGACAAACATGGCTCCGCAAGTTGTCACAAACTCGCGCTTTAGTTCCCCGCGTTGCTTGCCGCCAACAAAGTTTGCTTTATAGGCCCAACAACCGGGGGCGCTTGCGACTATCTTCGCGACCTCGCGAAAGTCAATTGTCCATGGACGCGCAAAGGCACTTCTCGTTCCGCCCGAATTTTCCCTGCCGCCTATTTACATGGAATAGACAATAACAAATACTAATACGTGGCAGTCGTGGTTTGTGCCAGTATGATACTTTTTGCCGACGCAGCCACGAACGAACGCACGCACGGACAGGGGTGTTTCGGGGGGGCTTCGCCCCCCCCTGGAACGCTTCGCTGGGGGGGCTCAGCCCAAAAAAGAGCAACACGCGCGTTGCACGGCGCAATCCCGGTCGTACGTCATGCGGCATGGGCCATGCGAATGCGGAGCCGTGCAAGGACGGGCACGATGGACAGTAAGCAATAGCAGGACAGCGACGGGTGTGGACCGCCTTGCGGTTCCCCACACCCGTCAGGAACCGGCGGCCGCACAGGGAGGCAGCGCCGGCCGGGTGTGGGTTACGTGCATGCAGGCAAGGTGATGCAGCCCCAGGATCGGCCGGATACCGGTGTCATCATCTCCGGGGGGCCGGCGACGAGGGGGTTGGGGGCTGGCCGGCGCACACGCTCGCAAATACTCCCATGTGTGGATGTGCGGCCGGCCAGCCTGCGGGCCGCCGGTGGTCGGATGGAGTTGCGACTGCCGTACCCCTGGCCGTACGATTCCGCATCACCGCCTCCGTCGCCGTGATTTCATACGTCTTGTGACGCGTTGGTATTGCAGTGCCTCTGCTTCGTGCTGCCGCCTGGTACCTGGACTCTTGCGCCATGGTTAGTTTAGGTTGTACTGGTAGGGTGTACTGTTCGCCTTTCAACTGTGCGGTAATCCCGCTCTTGGCTTTGTGGCAGCGATGCAATCGGCGGGGCTCTGACGGGTTACGGCTTGGCTAGGATTTGCTGTGCGCGGAGTCACACGGACCATGGTGGCGGGAGGGTTTGCAGCAGCTTCCGACGGCCCTTGTGTCCTTGCACACTCGGGTTGTCCCCTCTGTAATTCCGCAACCATAATACTCACAGCAAGAGAAGTGAAGCGCACCAGCTTACGGGGCCTCACCCTTTCCACGCGTTGCATTGCGAGACGCACGACTAGCACGACCCCCATGGATCCCACTTGTGTCTGGCCTGTCCCCAGCCATGACCAGCACCACGCAAACGCAACACACGTGAAAGCAGCCCCGCGGGATGCCTCTCTCTTCTGTTCGCCCACAGCCGACTTGCACTAAATGGCCACGCACTTACACTCGTTACCGCATCTATTCCTGCAGTCTTGCACCTGCTTCTGTGCATTGATTGACCCAAGTGCCCCGTCATCTCAAACCGATTCAGCCGTTGGGCCTGGCCCCCAGTACCGCCACGGCACCACCTCGTTCCCTTGTTACACGCCGCCCCATGTTGTGTGAACTTTGAACAGTCCCCACAGCCCCCATGTTCAGGCCCAACAAGCAAGCATAATCACAGACATGCACAGCTGTACCTGGTAGGAATTTATGGTTAGGCCCAACACATACACGGCCTTTGTTTTGGGTTTTCCAGACTGATGCAGTTCACACAGCTAGGCGTGCCCCGTAAGACACGTGAATCTCCCAAGCCCCACCTTCATTGCTGGGGCCCCAGGCCGGTACTGCCGGGCCCAGTGCAGCCGCTTTCGCCTGATGGATTCTCTCCATGATGGTGGCACGCGGGTATCTATAGTTATCAGCACCACCCGCTGCTGTACAAGTCACTGCGATGCCGGTGCTCAGCAGCTCCTGCCCACTACGCCCAGAGATCCTTACGAGGCGCTGCCTCCGCCCACACCTCCACCTCCAGGTGCAGCCTTCATCGCAACTAGGGCCGCCTGCAGCTTCTCAATTTGTTCTTTGTCCGCCTTCGCTTTGGCCTCCGCCGCCGCCTTGACCGCCTCCATCTCTTCCTGGGCTGCCTTCGCCTTGGCCTCTGCCGCGGCTTCGGCGGCCTTCGCCTTGGCCTCTGCCGCGGCTTCGGCGGCCTTCGCCTTGGCCTCTGCCTTGGCTTTTGCTGCCTTCGCCTTGGCCTCCGCCGCCTGGGCTGCCTTAACCTTGGCCTCCGCCTCCGCAATCGCCTTGGCCACCGCCAGCTTCTGCGCTCACGGTGGTGGCGGCCATATAATGCGATGAGTGTTGCGAGCTATTGCGAGAAGAGGAAGAAGAGGTATCGTGCTGTGCGGTCCTTCGCACTCCAATCCCATGCCCCATTCCTTGCAACGTCCTTGCAGCAGCAGCTCACGACCATACCCAAAAATGCATGTAGCGTTTCTACTGCAGGAGACCTGCCTTCCGCACATGCATGCGTGTCGTGCTGCTCCAGCATGTCAGGATGCACGTGTTCTACTCCAGGAACTCGTTAACTAACCACAACCCTCGTCACGTGCATGCCGTGCATGTTGCACTCCCCATTACCTGCTGCTCCTCCGCGTCCCGCACCCACTGCTTTGCCTGCTCCTGAAGCGCGACATGGCTCTTCTGGAAACGTTCTGGCAGGTCTTCAAGCTTCTCGTTGGGATAAATAATGTGGTACAGCACCGCCAGCAGCTGCATGCGCCAACATGCACAGCAGGCGAGTGGTAAGGGGACAAAAGGCAGCCATGAAACGTGCAAGCGGCACACGCTAAAACTCTTCAACGCACCTTGACGTAGCCTTCACTGGGACTGTCCATGTAGGTGTTTAGGGTGCCCAACTGAAACACCGAAAGGCAGCAAAACGGCAGCGGGGCGTTACTGCAAAACTCCGCACGTGCCCCCAAAGACCTCTGAACCTAACACCTCCCCCCCTCAGGTGCAAATGGTTGTAAGAACAGGCAATCCAAATAAGGGAGTCACAGCTATGCCGCTGGCGTCTTTGTAACGCGTACCCGCGTCAGCAAATATCGTGACCCCGTGACCGCGACGCCGGCAGCCGCCCCAGCGCCAGCCGCCGCCGCCGCCGCCAGGCCAGCAGCTGCCGCTGCGCCCGCAGTCGTATCTACGCCTGCCGCCGCCGCGCCCGCCGCCGCTGAGCCCGGCGCCACTGTGTTCGCCGCCGCTGAGCCCACCGCCGCCGAGCCCGCCGCCGCTGCGCCCGCCGCCGCTGAGCCCACCGCCGCCGAGCCCGCCGCCGCTGCGCCCGCCGCCGCCGAGCCCGCCGCCGCTGCGCCCGCCGCCGCTGCGCCCGCCGCCGCTGCGCCCGCCGCCGCTGCGCCCGCCGCCGCTGCGCCCGCCGCCGCTGCGCCCGCCGCCGCTGCGCCCGCCGCCGCTGCGCCCGCCGCCGCTGCGCCCGCCGCCGCTGAGCCCTCAGTCGCCATCGGGCACTGCTTCCGTGTCACAAGCACGAAGTCCCAAGTCTCCAAGTCTGTCAGGAGCACCCTGGCCACATACAGGGGCACAATGAGGCACAGTGCAACGGTGGTGTGTTCAAGGATAAGAGGGGCGAAACGCTGACCGTGTGTCACACCAGCTTTGTGCGCGAGGCAAAATCCGAGTCAATATGCCGGGGAGGGAATGCCAGCTCACACACGCGCATACGACTCACCACATCTGGGGCTGGGATGGACATCTCTTCATCAGCTCAATCGCGCATGACAGCGGCTGCCAGATGTGCTTGCTGACGTCTGCTTTCGCCTTCACCTCGCCCACGAGCAACGGCGTGACGCCATCGGCCGAGCCGACGGAGTCAAGGCCCTTCTTGCTGGGGAGCTTCACGTTTCCAGGAACCGTGACCAGCACAAACTCTGACCTGCCTACGGTTGCAAAGACATGAGATTTGCACGCTTCACATACAAGCCCTCCTTCCCTCCTCTCCGCGTGTCAAAGTGGTCACGCATACTGGACTCTTGAACCCATCTGCATTCCCAGGCACTGCCACTCACCGCCGACCGCCCCGCCGCTCACAGATGCCTCGTAACCCAGCAAGATCTGCTCAGCAGCCGCGTCCTTATGCCCCGTGCGCTGCTTGTTCTGAGCTGCACCAGGCCCTGCGTCCTCCGCCGCGCGCGTCTTGCCATCCGCTGCCCCTAGCTCGCTCCCAGCTGCGCGCAGCTCGCTTTCCACTTCTCGCGGCTCGCCCGCCGACGCGCCCGACTCGGCGCCCGACTCGGCGCCCTCTGTTGCGCCCTCCACTGCGCCCTCTGCTGTGCCCGCTGTTGCAGCACCCGGAACCACGCAGACCCTCCCCTGGCTGCCCACTTGCAATGCCAGCAGGTTCTTAAGGATCTCCCAGAACTGTTAGGGGTTGGGCAAGAACGTGAGGTTGCGAACCCGGCCGACACCCCAAACCATGACCACGTTAACATACCTGCAGATAGCGCGGCGCCTCCATATTATCCGTCTGAAGCACGTACTTAAGAGCCAGCAAGTGGTCCATGAGGGTTGGAATGAGGGTTGGAATCAGAAGGCCGGGAAACGGCGACAAATCAAAAGGAAAACGGTTCCGATAGTCCACGCCTTCCAGCGCCCCAGGATCCAGTACGTTGCTGTATATCGTATTGAACAGCTCCTTTGTCATCGAGGAAAAGCCTTTGGGTTTGACCGAGCGACTCGAAGGGTCTGGCCCAAGTGTAGGCTCTGAACGCGAACGCTTTAGCGACATTGAAAAACTTGTCAGTAAAATGTCGGCATTAAACCTGGGAAGCTTTGGCTCGACAATGGTAGCGTGGGAAGTAGCGCGCGCGGCACGCTTTCTGCCAAAATGGCTTCAACGGCTCACTCTCTGATTGCTAAACTTAACCGAGTGAAGGCGCCCGATGAGGGAGGCTCACTGTTTGCTGAACGGCAACGTGTCGCCCATCCGTGTCACCGATCCATCCTTGTCACCCCCCCCCCCCCCCCCGCCCGCCCCCCTCCCTCAAACAATGACCATTCCAGGCACCAGTGCCCTGCTGCTCTAGGGCACCTCCATGCACCTCCTGCACCGCCCTGATCCTGCTGCAGCACTTGGGCACCTCCGTCCGACCGATGCCTCCGGCGCATCACGTGTCCAGAACAGTCCAGGATGCTCCACGTTTCTGCGTGGTGGCCTGGGGTGGCATAGCCAGGGAGTCACAAGACTCGCAGCTCACTCACATAAATAGCGCATGCACAGCAGGCGAAAAAGCACTGGTCCTATCTTCCATCTACGGCGTAGAACTTTGTCCCCAAACAGCTGAAAACCCCACAGCTACGTGCCTGCCCCTGCCCCTGCCGGTGGTGGGGCCATGGAATGGGTGAATTCGCCACCGTCAACGTCTGAGGGTTGGACAATTAGGTCTTTAGGAACTATTAAGGTTCGATAGGGTCAATTTCCTTCAATAGGCCCTATTGTCTATCAAGACGAAATTGCTAAAACGCGTTCGGGCCCCATCGGCCCCACCGACACCCCCACCGACCCCACCGGCCCCACCAGCCCCACCGGCCCCACAACCCCCACCGGCCCCACAACCCCACCGGCCCCACAACCCCCCGGGGTTACTTCATTCCAGAAACCAAAGTGGGGGGGGGTTTGTGGTTACCAGCCCAAACTAAACCAAACCCAGCCATCCATAGGATGGTGTGTATTAAATGTTTGCGAAATGCCGATGTCCAGCGGGGGGAAGAGCGTGGCAGCTCTCTATGGTTGTTCGCACACAGGGGCTGTCTGCGATCGGTCCAAGACACGGGAGCTGTCCGCAGCGGTTGCAAGCATGGGCAGGGATGTTGGGGTCATACCCGCTGTCTACATTTGCCTCGCAAATCGACATGTGTGATATGTCCGCTGACGCTGCTGCTTTACTGCGATCGGCGCCCCTCAGGACCGACATCTTCGACAAGCTGACGGAGACGTCGCCGCCCATCGTGCGGTCCAACGGGGACATCGGGAAATGCATGGAGGACAACCGGGATGGGTTTCAGGTGGGGCCAAGGAGAAGTGTGCCTGGCCGCTCATGCCCAGCCTCTCCGCTCATACATGCATCCGCATCTTAGGGCCGCCCTCGCCGCGGCTTGCACATGGCGAGCGCGCCGTCGCCTCTCCGTCCTCCAGCGCCTCCCTGGCCTGCTTTCCCCCATCATATTACTTTTTGGCGACGAGCTCGGCCCTTTTTCCCCCATGTTGCACGTGCGTGTGCGGCCGCTGGCGCCCACCCCACCCCATCCGTACTGGTTGTTACCAGTGATGAATCCTGGAAAGGGGTGCCCATCACTCCCGCCCGCCCTCCATCACCACCCCAACCCCACGGCCCCACCACCAGATCAGCGACCTGCTGCGGGAGATGATTCTGGCGGGGGACGACAGCGAGAACGCCTGCCCCTACAGCGACGCCGAGCGCGACGAGCTGCTGTGGCGGCTGTTTGAGCACGTGGTGCTGGGCGGCTCGTGCTGCCAGTACGAGGTACGGGAGGGGCGGGCGGGTCCGAAACGACGTGGCCGGGGAATCAGGAGGGCGGGGGGGGGATGTGAAGGGGGTGGGACGTGCGTGTGTGCGCGCGTGAATGCGCGAGTGGCACGCAGTCGGGCTTTGCCTGGAGGTGGCAGTACTTTCCAGTGTCGAGTCCTACACATCATTAGCATCCGCGTCTCAGCGTCCCCAGGCTGGTACCGTAGCAACAAGGTTCTGGTTTCTGGGTTGCAATGGTCGCTTTGGTTTCCGGAATGAAGTACCCCACCCCACCTTTGGTTTAGAGCGGGCTGGTATACACAACCCCGCCCCCGAAATGCTGCTGTCGCTGTCACTGCCGCCGCCGCCACAGGACAAGGTGGAGCCGTACGTGGAGACGTCCAAACGGCTGTACAAGGAGCTGGTGTGGTGAGTGGCGGCAGGAGGATTGCGCAGCGGCGATTCAGTCAGATGCGCACATGGAGTACAGGCACGGACGGGCTCAGGCAGATACACGCAGTGGGAGCGGCAAGAGTGGCCCCGCAGTCCTTCCCACAGTCCTCCCGGCTGTGCCTGTACTGCCGCCGCCGCCGCCACCGCCATCGCGTGTCCTTGTCCCCGGCAGCAGCAGAGTGCGCGGAGAGCGGGCACCGGCCGGGCCGGGCTGTGTGAGCAGCACCTTGGCCCCGGTGTAAACGTGCACACGGACCAGGGCCGAACCGGGCGTGCTCCCCATGTGCCTTGGCCCGGCGCCCGCTTCCATCCAAGTTGCCCCCTCACGTGCCGATGACTCGTTCTTCGTTGACGGTTGTCGCACGTCTCCCGAGCTCCTTCCTTTTCGTCTTGCGTGTGTTCTTCCTGTGTTCGTGCCTGTGTCCTTCCTTGCGCATGATGCACGGCAGCGCTCAGAAGGACGCGGCCAGCGGCAAGGTGCAGACGGTGTCGGCGGTTTACAAGATCAACTCCATACAGGGGGAGGCAGGTGCGGCGCCAAGGGCCGCGCATGAGGGGGCGTGCACCCAGGACAACTGCGACCATTCTGTGGGGGGGGGGGGGGGGGGGTACTGGTAAACAGTCCCGGTGAGAAACAAAATGTGAACACGACTGCGACTGGGGGGGGGCACCAGGGCAGGCAGCCGCCCAGACACCGGCCCGGCAGGGCGGCAAGCGCCTCCAGCTCGCCATGAAGCCGCCAAGGCACACGTAGCGCATGTAGAACCTCGCACGCAGTGTCAGCTGCATGCCGGCTTTGACGTACTCCCGCGCCCGCCGTGCCTGCGGCCCCACGTGCACACACACACACACACACACACATTCCTCTCCGCTTCCGTTCACTAACACACACACACATACACACACACGCGCGCGCATGTGCACACACATGCACCCGCAGGGCCCCTGGAGCTGTTCCCCAGTCGCTCGCGGCAAAACTTCTGCTATGCGGCGGTGGACCCGGTGCGGCGGATCGTCAAGATCTTGTACCACGCCTACGTGCCGTACTGGTGATGTGCATGCGACGAGCGGAGTCGACTGCACGGCAGCAGCTAGCGCCGCTGCGGTGCTGTAGCAGTATTGCCGGTTTAAAATCTAACTTGCTCGCTAAGGGCGTTCCGTTGGTAGGTAGGAGTCCTGTGGAAGGTTCACCGCCCACAGGTGCTTCAACGCATGCCCACCTGGACCGACACGGTGCATTGACCTGGACTCACGTACTGACGCGACGACTGCCGGACAAGTGACAGTTTTGACAAATGCACTTTTACATGGACCATACTCGATGGTACTCGATGGCAGCATGCCACACTATGCTGTGCACACGTGTTCCGATTATTTCCAAACGGCCCCAGGTGTATGTACGAAATGATGCGGTTGAGGTGGGCGCCACGGGTGGGCACCCAGCAGGAAGTGAGCGGGCACCCCGCCCGAAAGCGCGTGTGTGCGGGAAGTGTGCCGGTGAAGGCCGCACGGGCCTCCCTTGCCGTGTGTCCATGTTGAGTATCAAGTAGTTGTGCAGCACGTGTAAGCATGTGTGGTGATGGCATCGCTGCGTCGCTGTTGCGACGTGTTTTGAGTAGTATGTATCATGCAGCCGCGTGACCGCCCGGCCACAGCTTTTGTATTTTGCGTACGGTACGTCAGCCATGCATGGGAGGCACCTCCGCCACAGGCACACAAACTCTCTTACTCTTAGCCATCGTTACGGTATGTCGCACCTGCGACCCCATAGCACAAAACGTTGACAACCCTGAATGTTTATGCCCGCTCGCAATTTGTTCATACCCCTTCTGTCGAGTACGCCTCCGGCGGCATCACCCTCGGCGACCAGGTGCGCAGCGTGGCCACCGTCTTCTTAGACAGCGACTCGGAAGACCCCAGCGCCCTGCTGCGCTCGATGCACAGGCTCCTGAGCCCAGTCGGCGGCAGCGGCGGCAGCGGCGCCGCGCCCGGCGCAGTCACTGCTGCCGGCACCAAACCTGCAGCGGCTGCAGCCCAGACTGACGCAGACGCCATGCCCTCACTCCTCCTGCTGTCTGCGCCATCATCCGTGACTCCGCGGCCGTCGCCGCGGGAGACAAGGCTGTAGCCGTCTTCGCTGTCCGTGGTGGGCAGCGGCTGTAGCAGCAGCCGTGCCGCCTGCCCGCGGCGCGGCCACTGCAGCAGCGCTGCGCCCGCGCACGCCGTCACCGCCACGACGCTCAGCAGCACTGCCACCACGCCCAGCCACAGCGCTCCCACGGCTGTGCCGCGCCCGTGCAACCAGCTACTGTCAGCCACCGGGTCGTGGCCGCTCCCACTGGCTCCGCCGCCGCCGCCGCCGCCGCTGGGCACCGGCAGCGGCACGCTGGCTTCGTCCGCAGAAATCACCTGTCAAGTTACACAAGGGGCCAGGAACCAAACAAAACTTGTGAAACTTCCAAGCATTTTGCCTATTGAAATTATTGTTGTTTTAACCGGTCCACGCAAGCCAGTCCATGCGCTGGCTGCACCACGCGGCACACTACCCCCCGTCCTCTTACTAATCAAACCTGGACCCCCCCCCTCCCGCGCCGCCGGGCTCCTCACCCGCACACGCACGCCCTGCGCCTGCAAGCCGTGCACCGTCCGCGCCACCAGCTCCACACACCAGGGCGGTGGCCGCGCCAGCCACCCGTCCCACCACCCCGCCAGCCACGAACGCGGCGGCGGCGGTATCTCCCACGGCGGCGCCGCCTCCCGCTCCTCGCCGCCGGCGCCTCCTGCGCCGCCAGCAGCAGGCGCCGCCGCGTCGCCGACGTGGCCCGGCGCCGGCGGCACGAGCTGTATGTCCACATTCACCAGCGTCAGACCCTGCACGTACTGCGCAAGCAGGGGCCCCGCTTCCGGCAGCGGCCACCGCCGTACGTCGTACGGCCCCGGCCGTAGGTCCAGCTTAACGCCCAGCGGCCAGTCCTGTGCAGCGCCTGGCGCCTCCTCCTCCCCCTGGGAGGAGCCCCCACCCTGCGCGCCCCCTGCCAGAGCCTCCGTAGAGCCTGCGTCTGTAGCAGGCCGCTGCGCTGCCCCGGTTGCTGGCGCCGCAGCGCTGGCGACATGCGCACCTGCTGCTGCGGCTCCGCCCGCTGTGTGGCCGGGCACGCCCCCCACCTCCGCGGCGCCGAGCAGCCTGCGCCCGGCTGCAGCAGGCGCGACGGCGTGTGCGCCCGCCGCCCTCAGCAGCGCAGCGTCCCGACCGGCCGCCCCACCAGCCACCTCCTGCGCACGCCGCGGGCCGTGATGCGCTGCCGCAGACCCAACCCCACCATGGGCCGCCGCCGTGCCCGTTCCCGTTGCCGACCCCGTCCCCGGTCCCGCTGCCGCTGCCGCCGCAACCGCCAGCGCCAGCGCCGGCGGCGGCGGGTGCGGCGGCGGCGGCAGCACGCGCAGCGTCACGTCCTGCAGGATGACGCCGCGCACCACACTCTCCGGCGAGCCCGCCACGACCACCAGGCCGCCGGTGGCGGTGGCGGCGACGCGGCGGAAGGTCACGTTGCGCAGCTGACCCACGCGGCCCCAGGCGTCCACGTGGCGCGGCAGGGCGGTGACGTAGATCGGCTCGCCGCCGCCCCACCACCTGCGCAGTGGGGGGTTTGGGGTGGAGTGAGGTCATGGGGAGCAGGGACGGATGAGATGGGGGGCGCGGGCGCGGGGGTCTCAGGTGCAACGCACGCGCGAACACACAGACACATGCGCAGACACACAGACACAGATCGCATCCGGGGCGGGGCGAAGGGCTTGGTGCTAAGATCAGGGCGCGAGGTTGACAGGGCGTGGCCCTGACCTGAGAGGGTGGTCCTGAGGTGTCGCTTCGAGCTCAAGCATGCCTACCTGCCTTAAGTTCCAGGCCCACAGACCGGCGTGGCCGCCCTATTCCCTGTCCCCCAGCTCTAGACCTAGCGCCCCTCCTGCTCCTCGCGCCACCTTGGGCGCAAGTGGGAGGTTGCCTGGAGAGCCCGGCGGCGCCGCACGCACCCCGCCCCGCCCCGCCCCGCCCCGCCCCGCCCCGCCCGCCCCGCCCCGCCCCGCCCCGCCCCGCCCCGCCCCGCCCCGCCCCGCCCCGCCCCGCCCCGCCCCGCCCCCCCCGCCCGCCCCGCCCCGCCCCGCCCCGCCCCGCCCCCGCCCCGCCCCACCCCACCCCACCCCACCCCACCCCACCCCACCTCGCTTTGGTTTCTGGAATGAACTACCCACCCCGCCCCACCATCACCCCACCTGCCCGCCGTGACCCGCGAGGTGGCGACCGCCACGTCCTCAAACACCACATCGCGGATGTCGCCCCAGTCACGCAGCTGGATGCCCAGGCCGCGGTTCGAGTCCAGCACCTGCCCCAGGAACCGCGAGCAGCAGCATTCAGCAGCATCCAATTGTTAAACGAGCTCACGGGCAAAATAAAACAACGAAAGCGACAGCATTGTGTGTAGGTGTGCATCATGTGGCGCGCCCAAGTCCACTGGGCCAAGCGCAAACTCAGCAACTGGTGCTTCCAGAAGCCCGAATTTAAACGAAAGTCGTCGGCAGGCGCGCGTGGGGCCTGACCCGCCGCTCCACCCCGGCCCTCTCTGTCCCCCCCCCGCTGCCCCCCCCCTGCCCCACCTGCACTCGGCGGAAGGTGATGTTGGACATGTCGGCCCGGCTCTCGCTGCCCAGCTTCACCGCCGCCGAGCGTGAGCGCAGCACGCAATCCTCGACGAGCACGTGTTCCGTGGCGCGCGGCGGCGGCAGCGGCGGCGGCGGCGCCTCGCCACACGCAGCGCCCTCCTCGCCCCCGCCCTCACCCCCACCCCCGGCAGCACCGCCAGCATCGGTGTTGCCGGCGCGGCCGGCACCACCAGCGTGGCTAGCGCTTTGAGGACCGCCGCTGCCGCCATGGCCGCTGCGGTCCGCACCACCACCACCACTACCACCACCACCACTACCACTAGCACGGCTGCTGCAGCCAGCTCCGGCCTTGGCGGCCTTGGCGGCCGCGGTCGCTGCCGCCTCCAGCGCCCGCAGGCCGGGGTCGGGGTCTCGCTCGCCCTGCCCCAGCGTGGTCTTCAGGCACACCGCGTCGTCGGCGGTGGACACGGTGCAGTTCCGGATGGTGACGTGCGCCGAGCCGTCAATGTCGATGCCTGCACTATGCCGGGGCGAGAGGCAGGGAGGGCGGGAGGCGGCGGGGTCAAAAGGCGGCCACGGCCGACGAGCCCAAGGTGACGGGCTGCCCCTGCAGAGCTTCCTTTTCCTGAAGCCTGGCGGCCTACAGATACGTAGACCGGCACGAAGGTGCCCAGCCGGGGTCCCGGCTTGATTGGACCTCCCCAGCTCCCCAGCTCGCAGCTCCCTACTATGAGCTATCAACTCCCACCACAAGTCGCTCCCCGCTCGCGCCCACGTTTCCCTCCCCCGCGAGCGAAAAGCAAAACGCCGCCCACCATCGTTGTTGGGGAAGCGCCGGTTGCCGCTCACGCGCAGCCCGCTCAGGGCCACGTGGCGGCTGCGGCGCACGTGCAGCGTCCAGAAGGCGCTGTCCGCCAGCGCCACGTCGGACAGCGCCACGCCCTCGCAGCCCACCAGCCCCACCAGCCGCGGCCGGCACTGCCGCCGCACGCGGCAGGAGGGGTCCGCCCAGTTGGTCACCTCCACGCCGGTCCTGCACACACACACACACACACACACACAAACACACACACACACACACACACACACATGTGCCGTGCCTTGCAGCGTACGGTGTGTGTTGGTTGCGTGCAAAGAACATATGAGGAGGAGTGGAGGTCACCGCACGAGGGCACAGGTGGGGGCGCGTTTGTGCGACGGCAGCCACCCGTCAATGGCCAAGTTGCCGGCCGCTGACCCGCAGCCACCTGGCATCTTCACCCGCCCCTACACGACTTACGTGTCCTCCACATTCCCAGGGCCACCAGCGCCGCCTGTGCCCGCGGCCTCCTGCGCCGAGCTTGCCGGTGTCAGCGGCGGCGGCGCGGGCTGCTGCTGCTGCGGCGGCGGCGGCATAAAGGCGTCTGCGCAGCCGCGCACCGTGCCGCCGCCGCTGAGGCTGCAGTTTCGGCAGCCCAGGAAGTAGAGCAAGATACCAGGTGTTCTGTGTGCGACCATAGCTGGAGCGCTGCGGGGGGTGGATGGGTGGAATGTGGTCAGCGCAAGTACATCGGAAAGACAAGCCCCCGCGGGAATGAACCGTAACAAAGTCCGGTCCGGCGCAAAGGTTTCACGTCCGCACCCCCTTCAGCTGGCCGGCAAGCACGCCCAGCAGACCAGAGAGCAGCCAGTCGAAGTAAGGCACTTAACCTCGGCTGAGGCTTGCAGAAGCGTCCCCGGCGGCACTAAGCAAGTGCACAGAGCCCGACAGGAGCCAGCGAGCCCAGCAGGTAGGTCGCCCAGGCTCGAACAGGACTGTGCCACCTCCGCGGCTCGAGTTTGAGCTCGTGCTGCCATCAGCACAGCGCGTACCGTCCGCAGCGAGCCCTGAACATGCGTCGATGGCTCGCTGCGGCGCGCGGTGTCCAGGGTTATGCCATCGCCCACCGCGCCAGATTGCGCGACCCTCACATATCTGCGAAACTGAGGCTGAGACCGCTGCCGCAACAAGACCTAAAAGGACTACGAGGCGTGTGATAGCTATGATTCGGCCGACTTGGCGAGCACACGAGTAAAGCTTGAGAAGGGGCGAGCTCAAACCGCGAAGCCAGCCAAAACCGCGGAATCTTGCAAAATTGAAAGCAGCTTGTTTGGCAACACCGCGTTAATGTTAAACAACTACATAAAGTGAACCCGCATCCTCTGATTCGTGAGCTGACCTTCCGGGTTTGGCACCGCCACGAGCACGCCGAGTATTGAGCATACCCCGCCCGACCGCGCCGCCTCAGCGTGTGCGAACAAAGGAGATTTAGGGCGACGTGCACCTGTTTGGACTTCTTGCCCATTCCTAAAGCCCGCAAACTAAGGGTGCCGCAGTAGGGGTTCTGTCCCTGTGCCGCACCCCTGCCGCAAAGCTGGAGTTTCCTTCGGCGGTAGGATAGAATCCTACTTGCGCTACTGCTGTTTATTAACACTGCGTGCTCCATAAGTTCATGGAATGGCTCACGAACCACCCGCACGGACCACACGCATGTCCGTAACGCCACCTTGCGCACAGAAGCAAACACCGAGCCTCTCCGCAAGCAATATCTTCATCGCGAGGTGCAAGCCTTGAGGCACGCAACGGCGAAGTCCATGGCTACGTCGTTGGCTGCGCCGGAGTGCCGCGTGTGCAGGCACGGGGGAGCTTCCCGAGACTCGGACCCTTAACACCTCAAAAGTTGGTTCCCCGGGCAGTTTGAAGGCTTTTCGTGCCAATGATCTTGCTATCTAAATGTGCTGCTTCTCGGCTTGGCCAGGCCCATGAGTCGGATGAGGGCTTGGCCCACGGGGATTGGGCCTGAGAGCGTAGCGAGCACGAGCGAGCCGAGCTGCCGAGCATGCATGTGCAGGTGCAGGACGCCGCAGCCCACCGACCGTGCCATGCCACACATCGCACGATTATAATGGGCAGGCATTCATGTAAATTTTGGTGCGCTTAAAATTCTGAAGCGATGACGCAATCAAGAACGCGTAGGAGGGGGCCCCGCAGAGCACGCCATAAAAGCAAACGTGTATAATGTCTTAAGCATATTTCATGTCGGCCGATCATTTATTATCTTAACCGCTTTTCGGCAGGGAAATTGTCTTGCAAGGTTTCGCAGGTCTTGTGTCGCCCTCTCCAAAAAATCCTACAATACAGAACATTCACTATATTTGCTTGGCAGTTGATTTGAGACGATAAGGCTTTCAGGAACCGCTGTGTCGCTCTGTCTTCTCGACGGTAGTTCCTGAACGTCCCGTCTCGCGCAGGAAAAAAAACATCGATGAAATGACCCGGGGTCGGTGCTGACAACGAGATCATCTATAAACACCTACCTACCGCTACGCGATTGATTGATTGATTGGTGTTACAAAGTTCATGCTTGTAGATTGGTCCAGACGAGCCAGGAGGCTCATGGACCGCTACCGCTACGCAGTACCACGGCTTGCCCCTTTTGGGACTATGGGATGAGGGGGCGAGGGGGCCGAGGGGGGCGAGGGGGCGAGGGAGGTACCGAAGAATGAAGTGCGCATGGATGGCCTCGTGATCATAGACTGTATCTCACGCTTTTGTATACAAATGCTTCGCACGCGCAATCCATAAAGCGATGAAAGTGAAGTTCGCTGACAGAAGTGTCTATCGTTTCCTCGGCTTCACGGTTCTGTCCTGACATTCATAGGTAATGTGGCCGCGCACTTCGCTTTACCGCTCACCCCCGTCTCCTGCTGCTTGCGAGACACGACTTCAACATCTGGTGGCGTGCTTACGTTTTCGTTTCGCAATTTAGAGCATGTCCGTAACTGTGACCCTAGTTGCCCCGCCCGAGCCTGGGCCGTGGGTGGTCCATGTGCCATTGTGGGCCAACCCGGCGCTGTGCGTGGACGGTCAAACCTGGGACGTCGCATTTGCGGACCTGCGTGCTCTCCAACGTCTGTTGTATGTGGGACAACTGGTTGATGCGCATGATGGGCTTGACGAATACCGAGACGCGTGTGACATGCCTCATGTGTGGGGCGAGGGTTTGCTGCCGCCTGCGACGAAATGTACTTGAATAATGTGTGGCGGGCTGTGCTTCGGTGGCATCCCCGGAAGCTGCCGTCACCGCGCCGGGGCCCTACCTCGGGCCGAGATGCCGCCGACCGATTTGCCGCGGCAGTGGCCCTCCTGCCCCCTGGCTGGGCCACTGCCGTGCGTGAGGACCGGCGGTACCGACGTGTGTATGGGGTGGCGCCGCTGCGGACGGAGGAAGTGGCGCGTGCGGCGGCCGCGGCTGTGCAACAGGTTGTGCAAGGCCTCGGCTGGGCGCAGGACGGGGGCCCTCCCCTACTAGTCACGCCGTACACAGTGAAGGCGGGCACTACCTTGCAACTGTCCCAGGCGTTGGCCGCTCTGAGGGCTAAACATCGTGCGTTCGTGCTTGATGCTGGTGTGCCGGAGTCTGAGGTGCCCATGGCGTGCGGTGCCTTCGCGGGTGCGTTGACTCGTCTATGGGCGCTCAAGTGGGAAAACCAACACAAGGAAGCTTTGTGGCGGGCGGCCGCCAATGCGTGCTGGGCGTTCCCACAAAATGCTGCTAAGCGTTTGCGTGGTCAGCGTGTGGATCCGTGTCGTGCGTGTGATGTTGATATGCAGGACGGCGCCATTGGTTCTGGGATTGTCGGGTGGCACTGGCCTTGCGTGAGAGCATGGGCCTCGCTATGGGCGCAGAGCCTGAGAACGCGCTGCGCACGTTCTCTCGTGCCGACTTGTGGCTGGCCCGGCCGCCTGCGGGTCTAGTTCAGCCTGTGTGGGATGTCGTGTGCCTTGCTGCCACGCCGCCCGTTGCGTTTGAGGGCGTGATCAGTGTCCTCGGCAAAATTGTGCGTATGCCTGTGTCCATGTTCGGACGGGCGGGCGGCGGTGTCGGCGTATGCACTTGGCAAAGTACTGTACCATTTAGAGTTTGCGGGCTCCCCCGTACTCAGGCGCCTGTCCAGGGCCTCCTGAAGCGGGTTGCGGCGGTGGTGGACCGGCGGCTGTCTCCGGCCAAATATGAGGCTAATGCACGCGCTCGGCCGCCTGTGTGTCCCTTGACATTATGCAGCTGCCTCCGGTGGTTGGGGTGTGGGCCTGCTCCCGTTGGTGCAGCACGTGCAGGCGCGACAGGCGGGGTTGGCAGTGCGGTGTGTGCTGGGTGCGTGTGGCCTGCTGCCGTATGTCCCTCCTTGGACCCGGGTGGTGGTCGCGTGGCTTCGTCAGCTGTGTATGGATGTGACGCCGCTGCGGTTATTGGTGCATGGGGGTGGCTCGGCAGTGCTGGGGCATCCCCTGTCCCCGGCCTGCCCCCGTTTGTGCGTTTGTTGGGCGCTATGTCGCACTTGCCGCCGTTGTCGTTGGTGGCGCCGCCCCCACCCGGGGCGTGGGTGGCGCATGTGCCCTTGTGGTCTAACCCAGCGCTGTGTGTGGGGAGCAGCACGTGGGATGTGGCGTTTGCGGATCTGTACGCTCTCCCAGGCCTGTTGCGTGTGGGCCAACTGGTAGATGCGCATGACGGCTTGGATGAGTATCGTGAGGCCAGTCAGCACCCTGGCCGCTGGGGGACACGGTTTGCTGAGGCTTTTGACGAGATGTACTTGAATAATGTGTGGAGGCGGGTGCTCAGGTATCGGTGGCGACTCTGCCGTCGCCCTACGCGGCCCGGCCTCAGTCCAAGATGCGGCGGACCGGTTTGCGGAGGCGGTCGCCCTCCTGCCGCCTGGCTGGGCGGCGGCCGCGCGCGCCGCGCGGCTGGCGCGGGGTCGTGCCGCTGCCCTGCCGTTGGAGGGCGCAGCGCTAGCGCAGGCTACTGCGGAGTCTGTGCGGCAGGTGGTGCAAGGGCTGGGATGGTCACAAGAGGCCGGCCCACCGCTGCTGCTTACGGAGTATACGGTCAAGGCGGGGACAGTGCTGCAGATGGCGCCGCAATTAGCGGCCCTGCACGCTAAGCACCGGGCGTACATTCTGGATGCTGGTGTGTTAGATACGGACGTGCCCTTAGCGGCCGGGGCGTTTTTCGGGAACTCTGGCGCGGTTGTGTGGGCCTTAAATGGGAAAACCAGCACAAAGAGGCGTTGTGGAGAGTGGCTGCGAATGCGTGCTGGGCTTTCCCCCTCCATGCGCGGGAACTGGCTGCTGGTAATGCAGCTCCGTGCCATGCCTGCGGTGTGCGTATGCAGGATGGGGACCGGCGCCATTGTTTTTGGGAGTGTCGGGTCGCCCAAGCGTTACGGGAGAGTATGGCATGGCAATGGGATGGCATCCGGAGGAGGCTCTGTCTGCCTTCTCGCGTGAGGAACTGTGGCTGGTGCGGCCGCCTGCGGGCCTGCGCCAGCCGGTGTGGGGACGTTGTGTGTCTTGCCGCTGTGTCCGCCATGGATCTTGGGCGGCAGCGGGTGGTGATGGCTGGTTTTGGCAGCGCGACAGACTCTGCCATCCGCCCTGGTTCTTAGCATTGGCTTGGCTGTCGTTGCGGACTTTTGGGGCCGTTTGCAAACATATGTGAGCCTGGGTATTCGGCCGAAGGGCTGGGACGCGGTTTCGCCTGGCCACCCTTTTCTCTCGCTCGTGGACATGATGATGGTATGCTCCTGGTGTTGCCTTACGACTTTGAATCCCCGCCTCCGTCCCCTTGAAAGGGCGTGGGGTTGGGCGGTGGGGTGCTGTTTGGTATTTCGCACGGGTGCCTAGACGCTTGCGCCTTGGCTGGTGTGTGTACTTTGCGCCACCCTACTAGGTCTGTTGCTGTTTGGGGTTCACCCCTGTCGTATCTGGTCTGTGGCCACGATGCAAACGGTGGGGATCTGGCGGGCCATGGCTTGGCTGGGACTCGCTGTGAGCAAGTCACGCGGACTCCGACTGCGGGAGGGTTTGCTGCAGCTTCAGACGGCCCTTGTGTGCTTGCACGCTCGGGTTGTCCCCTCTGTAACACCGCAATCTTGCTGCGATGTCTGCTTTGGACTTGGGTAGGCAACGTGTGATCATGGCTGGCCTTGCTGCCAAGCGCACGTTGCCGTCTGCGCACGTGCTCCGCATTGGCCTTGATGTCGTGGCGGATTTCTGGGGTCGACTGCAGACGTTTGTTAGTTCGGGTATCCCCCCATGGATTGGGACACGGTGTCCCTTCACCTTCTCACCCCTTCATTGCTCCTGAAGGTGTGGTGTAAAGACATGCGCTAAATTGTGAAACGAAAGCGAAAGCACGCCACCCGATGTTGATGTCGTTTCTCGCATGCAGCATGAGAAGAGGGTGAGCGGTAAGGCGTAGTGCGCGGCCACATACCTCCGAGAGACGGTAACCGCTGACATGAGCCGGCCGAATACCGCCAGGAGGCCGTAAGCTTACGGTTCGGACTGCTGGGCTGAGGCCTGAGGGCGCGCTGGGCTGGCGCAGCCTGCTCGAGGTGTTACCAACTGACAAGGGGTGTCAGCTTTGCACAGCTGGAAAATGGGCTGAGCCCTAATACAGTCGCGGGTGGGTGGCTGCTT